>PVKY010000987.1:0-36796 GCA_004027775.1 Bradypus variegatus | reverse complement strand
GATCCCGCTGATGGTCCTGCTCTTTCTGGGTCGCTAATGGAACACAGGGAATCTTGCGTGGGGCTGGGAATCCTTGCATCTGGCGTCCACCCCGCCTAAGCCCACCACACAGCCTGTGCTCCTCCTTGCGGCACTACCGTCAAATAGAACTGGGTCCCCAACCTGTTCACCCCCAGGAAACAGCCCCCTTCTCTCTTGCTGCCCTCAAATGCACTTCTCCCCCTCCCTCTCTGGAAACGACAGATACCAACCCTTCAGTGTGCTTAGGGTCATAAACTCAGATACTCGCAAGAACCACGAAGGCAAGGGAGATGCAAGAAACATTAAACCTGCTGATTATAAATGCAAACAACTGATTGTAAATACAAACGTGCAAACCACACGTGATGCTTCACATTGCGCTGCAGTTCAGCCGCTCCGCCTGCAGGGGGCAGACCTTCCTCAACTCAGCCCGAGGCCCCAGGATTCCCACACGTC
This sequence comes from Bradypus variegatus, assembly GCA_004027775.1. NCBI lineage: Eukaryota > Metazoa > Chordata > Mammalia > Pilosa > Bradypodidae > Bradypus > Bradypus variegatus. Next base: position 36,319 of record PVKY010000987.1, on the reverse strand, counting down.
CGATTTTTCCACAGAAGCTGGAAACCCAGATTTTTTATCTTTCGATGTTTATAAGTGGGGACTAATTAAAAAATAAATTTTTAAGTATGTGAAGGTTAAACAAAACACGTCTGGCCATCAGTTGGAGTTCTCTGCTTTGGACTTTTAAAGAGACAGACAATACACACACAAAAATAGTGCAGTAAGATTCCATTTATATGAGGTTCAAAATAGGCAAAATAGGAGCAAAACATTTTGAGGATAGAATTATGGCTTGTAAAACTATAAAGAAAAGCAGGAGAATTATTTGTTCAAAATTCAGGTTGGTGGTTGGTTACTTCTAAGAGGTGGGAGTGTGTGGGGCCATATCAGCAAGGAAAACCCAGAGGTTTCCAAGATATGAGTTCTGCTTCTTAACTGAGTTCTGTGAAAATGAGCATTTGTTTTATTTTAATTCTTTAAATGGGATGTTGGGTTTTTATACACTCAGCTTATCCATATATATGTTTTATACATATGTACATATGTGTGTATGTTTAATATAGGATGTACTTCACATTAAAAATAAATGTTTGCAGGATTTTAAAAAAACAATTGGATCTAGGGTAAAATGTTAACAACAGGTGAATCTGAGCAAAAGGTATGAGTCTTCTTTGTATGATTTTTAGTCTTGCAACTTTTCTGCAAGTTTGAAATTATGCTCAAAAAAAGTTTTAAATTTTATACAAAAAGGACAGGAAGAAAGGGTTGTAGATTTCAAACAGCTTCTATTTTCCTCCTTTCAAAAATCTCCAACGCAAAAACATACCGAACTATCAGCTATCTGCTTGGAATGGGGGAAGGAAAAAACATAGGGTGAAGAAACACAAATAAATGCTTTGTTAAATTATTGTGTAGTATGATGTGATTCCAGAGTTATTTGTCTTTGAAGAGCTTCATTCCCTTCTCCTGCTTCTGAGAAGCCTATGTTCCAACTTTCCCTCTCCCCCTTCCCCTCTCTCCCCGGCCAGAACTGAAGCCAGAGTTGGCTGGTGGGTGCCGCCAGGTTGGAGCAGGGTCAGGGGAAGGTAGCTGGTTCCTTCCCATCTCAGGCCTTGTCACTCCCCTGCCCTGATCTGCAGGCCCTCAGAGGGAAAGAGAGTGCAAAATGAAGACCCCACTGGACCAAGAGCCATTCCCCCAAAACCAGAGCCCGGTCCTGAGGCGGCCATCCCTCAGGGTTTCCCTGAGCTGGCTGGGCTCAAAGTCAAGCAGAAAAAGAATGTTGATGATCTCTTTTCCCAGTACTTATCTCAGCTTATAATTACACATTCATTAGTATAATTGTGTGACTCCCCAGACTGTCAGCTCTGTGAGGGTCCCTTTGACTCTCCACTGTATGTGGGGCTCAAAGTGCCACTTGGCAAATAATCATAACAGCCAAGATTTCCATGGTGCTCACCATGTGCCAGAGAGTCTTCCAGGAGCTTTACGCCAACTGTTACCTCATTTGCTCCTTGCAGTGACCCTATGAGGTAAGTACTGTTATGAGCCCTCCTCGGAGCTGAAGAAATGAGGGAAAGCAGGTTGCTCAAGCTTATTAAGTGGTGGAGCCAGGGTTCCTGGCCAGGGTGTCTCCAGAGTCCACCCCTCCACCATTCCCCAAGGCCTAGCCTGCTGGTTGAAAGGAGGGAAGGTATATCCTCAGCTCTGTCCTTCATGTGTCAACTCGGCTAGATTATTGCATCCAGTTGTTGGGTCAAGTGCCGGCCTGTGTGTCAGTGTGAGGATATTCTGAGAAGGGATTTGCATCTACAATCAGTTAATTGCAACTACGATCAAAGGAGATTGCCCTCAGCAATGCCAGGGAGACTCCTCATCCAGTGAGCTAGAGGTGTAAAAAGCCAGAACTGGAGATTTTAGAGGTCAGAAGAAGAATCCGGTATCAACTTCGACACCGGCTCTTGCCAGAATTTCCAGCCAGCTTCCCTGGGGGAAAGTCATGCTAAGGATTTCACCATCTCCTTTCTGGAGCTTCCAGCTTGGGGCCTGCCCTTCATCGTTCAGACTCACCAGCACCCATAGTTACATGAGTGAATTCCTTATAATAAATCTTTTCAGAGCTGGATATGGATACAGATATAGGTATGTCCTGTTGGATCTGTTGCTCTGGAGAACCCTGAATTAGCCCACCTTGGTGCCCTCCCTACGATGTGGAGTAGGAACTCAGTAAGAAAAGGAGTGCAGACGACGTGCTCCACCAAAGAACACACCCCTGAACACCACTGAACCTGAGACTTAGGGTGCAATCTCAACTAAGAGAAGGGGTCACCCCACGTTTCCTGGATGATATAATTGTTTCCTCATGAGGAAGACTCTTTCAACCATGGAATGATTTATAATTAAATATAGAAATGTTTAGGAAACTCAAACTCAGAGCATTAATATATTTGCATGTTTACCTTGATTTGACTTCTACCTTCATTCAATAGCTCCGTGGCTTTGAGAAACTCACTCAACTCCTCTGTGTTTCCATCAGTCAAATGAGCCTATTAACACCATTTGGCTGCTAAGTGGTGCTGTGATGCTTGAGTAAGATGCTTATTAAATGCTTATTAAGTGCGGGAGGTGTACAAGAAGGCATCCATCAGCTTTTCCTTTTATCTGAAGGACTCCCAGACCTGAGACAAAGTCCTCATTTACTGTTAACTGTTAGTGTCGTTGCTATTCCAGCTTAATGTCTGTGTTTCTAAATTGTTGGGTTTTCCACACTCTTGTCCGCCCCTGTCCGTGGGCTCATTTACAAGGACTTCTGGGGCTGATACATGGCATATCCCAGAATGCACAACCCATCACAAACGGACTGCACATCAAGGTTTTTAAATTTCCAAACTTTTAATCCCAAATTAGACCACTGGGTGGTCAGACCCCAAGATTCTCCCCCAACCCTGGTCAACCCCAATCCAACCCTGAGGAGCAGATTAGCCCTAAGAAGCCTCCCCCCAAGTAAGTAAATCCAGACCTGGGAAACGAAGAGGGCCGACTGCCTCCCAAGACCGCAGCCCTCATTCCCCACCAAGCTACCCCATCAGGTCCCCACCAGCCTTCTTGGGGACCCTCATATACCCCCCAAAAAAATCTTCTTCTCACCCCACCTCCAAGCGACCCAAACTCGGCCACTGAGAAAAACATATTTACAGAGGGAAAGGCGAGGGAACAAGAGGCGCTTGTGAAAATGAAGTGGGCCCAGAACGGAGAGGACACAGTTTCTCCAGATGGGGCAGAAGCTTTGGAGGGAGACATGGCGGGGAGGGCTGGGCCGGAGCTCAGGGAAGCGCGATGTCCTCCCTAGGCACGCTCGGGGCCCTGCCTGGGGCAGAGGGTCCCCCAGGGCCAGGGCGGCAGGAGAATCAGCAGGAGGCAGCCGCTCCCCAGCAGCAGCACCAGCCCGGCGGCCACCCCGCAGGCCAGCGACCAGGAGTACTCGTAGACCAGCGCGGGCGCCGGGGGCGGCTCGGGGCCCACTCTCTCCAGCAGGGCTTTCACGGAAAGCCGGAACACCCCCAGGCTCACCAGAAGCAGCAGGCCTGGCGGGGGGAGGACACGGCACCGTCAGGCCCCGGAATCTCAGCTTGGCTCTGAGCACCACCCCGCCACAGCCCATCAAACAGGAAACCAGGGCGACCCTGGCACCCATTCACTCCTGAAACCAATATTACTAAACTCGCACTACACAGCAGGTGCTATCTGGGAAGCTGGAGATAAAGAAGGAACAGGACAAAGACCCTGTTCTACAAGTAAACCAGGGATTGGGAAATTCAAATGCCTGTAGGGGGTGATGAGAAAGTATAAAGAAATGAAGCAGGCAAGTTTCTTAACAACCGTAACAAAGGGCAGCCAACGTGGTTTCAGTCAATGGCACACCTTTGGAAATGGGGGCCTCGTGTTGCCTGATCTGATTTTTTTCAAGAATGGCTGGAATTTTTTGTTATTATTTTCTCATGGGAACACTCTCAATCTTTAAATACTGGCGTGGAGAACTCTGTAAACATTGCCCTCCAAATAAAGGACTTCTCTTGGCCATCACTGGCCTGTGGGCTGCCAAGTTGCAACTTCCAAAGTAAACAAATAAGGGGACAAGATGACTTCAGAGAGGGATGCATGCTAGAAGGAAGGAAACAAAACAAGGCGATGGGGTGGGGGAGAGTGATATTCCATGACAGAGCTGGGACTTTGGATGGGGTCATCAGGAAAAATCATTTCAGCTGAGATCTGTAGGATGCGAACAACAACAACAACAAAAAATGAAGCAATATGTATTCCCAGCGGATGCAATAGCCGATGCAAGGGCCCTGGGGTAGGTTTAAGCAGAGTGTGTTTGAGGGAAAGAAAGGAGGTGAGTGTAGCTGGAACCCAAGGAATCAGGATGGGGTGCTGGGCTAGCAGAGGTGGGCAGGGGCCAGATCACGATAGACCATCTGATGGTTGTTCTTGAGTCCTGGATTCTGGCTGTCTCCCCTCTCAGACCCTGGAGTCTGGCCCCAACTCATCCCTGACCCTTTTTCTCCCTGCACCCCAGTTCCTCCATAGTTTTGTGTATGTATGTGTTTGTATATGTAAATATTTCCTTTTTTAAAAAAAAAGTTTTATTGTAGTAACATATACAACTCAAAATTTCCCATTTTAGTTAGTGGCTTGGAGAATGCAGCCTGGAGCCTGCGTGCTCTGGTTCAGTGGCCCGTAAATGAACCCTTCTTGGCCTGTGCAGCTCAGGTTAGGGACTGGAGGTGGGAAAGGAGCTAGGAAAGTAAAAGAATCACCCAGATGCCTCCAATTATTTTCTAATTCATGCATTCTTTCATTCACTCAGCAAATCTTTATCTTATTTAAATAAGAATAACAAAGCCCTTGAACTCCTGGAGCTTCTTCGCAATAGGGTAGACAGACAAGAGTCAGGTAAATGTATAAATATATAATTTCAGGTGGTGAAGAGAAGTCAGTCAGGGTAAGGGCACTGTGGGTTAAACTCGAGATTAAACAAAGGTGGTCAGCACTGACCTTTCTGAGGAGGTGGTACTGGATCAGAGACTTAAACAATAAGGGGAGGTGAGACATACTGGGATCTGGTGGAAGAACTTTCTGGGCTGAGCAGACAGCAGGGCAAGGGCTCTGAGGAAGAAATGAGCCCAGAGGGGCAGGAGAACGACAAACCAACCAATGTGGTCAGGCGAAGAGAGCAAGTGGCAAGAGATGACGACTCGGAGGTAGCCGGGGAGCAGGTCATGTACGCTTGGAGCCATTTATTCCAGAGGTAGGAATTTACTGGAATCGGGAGGGTACCATGATCTGATTCTGGTTTAACTATATCACTCGGCATGGATGAAACTTGAAGACATGATGTTCAGTGAAATAAGCCCAACACAAAACGACAAATATTGTATGATTCCACACACATGAAAATCTAGAACAAGCAAATGCATAGAGACAGCAGATGAAACGCTATCAGGATCCGGGGAAAAGGGAGAATGGGGAGTTATTGCTTAATGGTAGAGTTTCTGTCTGAGGTCATGAAAAAGTCTTGTTAATTGATGGTGACGATGGTAGCACAACCTTGTTAATGTAACTAATACCCCTGAAATGTGCACTTAAAAAGGGTCTAAAAGAGAAATTTTGAGTTATTTATGTTACCTCAATAAAAAAATATATATGGGGAATGGGCTTGAGAAGAATAAGAGTAGAAGTGAGTTGTCTAAAGAAATTATCCCGGTGAAATATGGTGATGGCTTGGATTAAAGGAATGTTGAAAATGGAGGGAAACTATATTATGGAGTTAATGCCAAAGGGATGTGTTGATGGACTGGATGTGAGATGTGAAGAAAAGAGAAGAATCAAATATGACTCCTATAATTTTGGACTAAGCCATAGATCTGCAAACTGCCGCCTATGGGCCAAATAGTAAATTTTCAGCTTTTTGGGTCTTATGTTCTCTGTGGCAAGTACTCAACACAGCCACTGTAATTCAAAAGCAGCCATAGACCATGCACGAATGAATTTTGGCTGTGTTCCCATAAAACTTGATTTATGCACACTGAATTTTGAGTTTCATATTATCTTCACATATCACAAAATAATATTGTTCTGACTTTTTTTTTCAACCACAGTTTCCTTGTTTGCCTGGTCTAGACAAACCAACTTTGTGACAGGAATCTAGCCACACATTTTCATGTGTCATCTCTTCCACTCAACCTTAGAGGTAGACGTTGTTATGATCCCCACTGTGCAGATGGGGAAATTGAAGCCTAGATAAATGGAGCTTGCGTTCGAGCCCAAAGCTGGCTTGACTCCATAGACTGTCCTCTTGGCCATTTCACTGTACCTCCTCCCTGGTCAAGCCTGACTTCCCCTGTGTGTCCTAAAAGGCTACACACAGCCTGGCCCCTGCCTTCCTGTCCCACCTCCCCTCAAGCTTCTCTTTCCATGCTCTAGGGGTCTTTAAATTTACCACCCTCTCCCAGGCCTGAAGATCTTTATGTTGATTGAATATCCCTCTCCTCTGCGCCTGCCTTATGCGTCCTCATCCCTCACGTCTCCACTTAGATGACATGTCCTCAGGAAAGCCTACCCTGACCACAGCCTCCAAGTCTAAATCAGGTCTCCCGGTTATACATCTCATACTCTTTAGTTTTCATTTATAGCATTTATTGCCATTGGTAACTATTAATATTTATTGATTTATATGAGTGATTGTGTATTTGTCTGAATTCTGTCTCCCCCACTAGACTATAAATCCATGAGGGCAAGAAACTTATCTGCTTCATATCTCAGAAACATAGAACAACACCTGACATATATTTTATGGAGAGAAACAATATAACCTAAACATATCCCTTAATCAATGGAGACCTCAAAAGCCCAAGTTGCCCCTAATTCACAGAATAACCATAGTAATGACAGCATCAAATCCTCCCCTTCACTTTCATTCAGGGTTACCATTTGCAAAACATTTTAATGTCTAATACTTTCATAACACACTTTTATATCCACACCTTCTTGGCACCCTAAGGATGAATGCAGCTGTGCGTTCACGAACACCGCCACCACCACCACCAATCCCTTCTCAGCCATGAGAACAGGGATCACATTGGTCTTATTCATTAATCAATCCCTGGTGCTAACTAGCACAGCATCTAGCACTTACTAGATATTAAAGTCTATCTAAAGAATATCTAATATTCTATTATTAGCATTATTCCAATTCTAATATCATAATATAAAGAATGTTTGTTAATGGACGGATGGATGGGTGGATACGTGGAAAGAAGGAAAGAGGAAATGGATGAATGGATACATGGATGGATGGATGCTGGGGGAACAGAAAGAGGGAGGAACTGATGGATTGAGGGAAGGATAAACGGATGGGTGGCTACAATATGATATTTGATAGGTGGATATTTGGATGAGTTCATGAATAAGGGGAGATTTAAGTCCAGAGATAGAAAATGGTTTGCCCAAGATCACACAACTCTTAAGGAGTTATGACTCCAACCCAGATCTTTTGATACACGTCTATTTCTTGGATCGTTTTTTTTTTTTTTGCACTAATACCCCCTCACTTTCCATAGCTATAGTTACACTGGGTTTCTTTCTTGCCTTCAAATCCACTAAACTCTTCCCATCTTGTGTACCCATACTGTAGCATCTCACCTTTCACCTCTTCAGAGGGGCCCGCTCTGACTCCATGCTCCAGGCAGCAGTGGTGGAGGTGGTGATCGTCATACACTCCCATAGATTCCAATTTCCCTTCATAGCATTCATTGCAGTCTGCAATTCTGGGATTATTAGCCTTATCTCTCTGTCATCAATCAGATAATAATCTCTGGGAGGGCAGCTCCTGTGTGTGTGTGTGTGTGTGTGTGTGTGTGTGAGAATGAATTTAATCACTGAATGAATAAATGAATAAAGGAAAAGGGATGTCTAAATTTGTCTCCTTATTTAGGCAGATCTTTAAGACAACAAAATAACAATAAGAATATGACTATTATTTTCCATTCATGTGTGCTTTTAAACACTCATTATGATCTCCCTTGCCTCATCTTTCACCAGGCCTCAACCTCACTCTTAAATCAAAGCTACCACCTACAACTGTGATAGCTGTGCCCTGCCTTATGCTCTGAACTTTGTTCTGCTCCTCAATTTCGCCAATCCTTAGTACATGCTGTTCCACTACCACCTGCACCACTGCCACTGCCACCAATGCCCCCATCACCACCATCACCTCCACCGCCACCACCATCACCTCCACTGCCACTGCCACCACCACCTCCACCGCCACCACCACCTCCACCACCATCACCACACCACTGCCACTTCCACCATCACCTCCACCACCACTGCCACCACTACCATCACCACCACCACGGCCACTGCCACCACCACCTTCACCACCAGCACCATCACTACCAACGATATCACTACCATCACCACAACCAGTAACACCACCATCACCACTGCCACCATCATACATTCACCAGATAATTTCTATTTATCCTTTAGTTATCAGCATAAATATTACTTTCTCCAGGAGTTTCTGTGCCACAGACCCCCATCATTGGTTATATGTAACCTTAATGTGCTGTATCACAACTCTCTTAATTATAGTTGAACTGTCATGTGTGTAATTATCAGTTACTAGTTCTGCCAGAATCTAGGTTCTATGAGGGCAGATGCAGTGTCTTCTTATTTACCTTTGTATCTCCTGCCCTTGGCACATGCTGGAACATAGTAAGTGCTCAATAAATAATTGAAGAATAATAAATGAAACATATAAGTAATGGCTTTTCTATACACCTTAGAAAATATTTGATCCAATAATGGAATCAAGATCTAGAGAACAAAAGAGACCTCCCAAGATCAACAATGGATTCAGGGCACAACCTAGGCTAGAACTCAGACCACCTGACTCCCAGTTAAAGATTCATTCCACCACACCGGGCTCTGATCTTGCAAAGACGCCACAAGAATATAGTTCCCAGAATGCAGTGGAGAGGGTGAAAAGAGGCCATGCTATAGAATCAGAAAGACCTAGTTTTGAGTCCCACCTCCACTATCATTGGCTGCATGACCCTCAGTAATTCCTCTGACTTCTCTGAACCTATATTTTCTTTTCTATAAAGTGGAGAATAGTAATCGCACCTAGTAGAGCTATTGTGATGATTATAGATAAATGTACAACAAATTAGTTATTATTGGGGACTATATTTCACAGGATGCAGCATTTTCCTTGGATCCCCAACCCCTTGGGGAGTCCAGGTCCAAATCTAAAAGAATGTCTGGAAACTCTCTAATTCCCTGGGATTTGAACAACTGGGCTTTGAATTCTCCCTTCTTTGAGCCTGCTGCAGCCCATGGGCTTTCCCAGTCTCCCAGCATGCAACAGTGCTTGTAGACCCCCCATTTCCCAGCATGCAACAGTGCTTGTAGACCCCCCACCTCCCAGCATGCAACAGTGCTTGTAGTCCCCCACTTCCCAGCATGCAATATCTTCAGCCTCCAGACTCTCAGCTCTCACCTGAGAGGCCAAAGCAGACAGCTCCAACTCTGAGCAGGAACTCTGCCCCTTTGCTGAGCACCATGATGATACAGAGGCACCCCAGGGCCATCACTGTCAGGCTCAGCACTGCTATCACTGCAGCTGCCACATTCACCTCTGTGGGGGAGAAGAGGGAGATGCAGAGAACCTGGAAATGAGGAGGGCTCCCTTATAAGGGACCCAGAACCAAGAAGACAGAATATTCAAGAATAGAGAAAAAAATTTTCAAGTACCAATCTGACATTTTATTTATGCTGTGGAAGAAACTAAGCCTCAGAGAGAGTCAGTTACTTGCTAAGGTCACAGAGCAAAGGGAGAACAGAGCCAGGATTAGAAGGAGAATGTGAGAACTCATTTAATACTTTCAGTCTGGTCCCCAAGTGTTTACAGGTGAGGAAACTCAGGCAGTGGGGCATATGGGAGACAATGGTGGAAGGTGGTGTGTAGTAATGGAATGATCAAGGTTGGAACCCTCCCCAGCCACTTCCTAGATTATGGAAAAGTCATTGAAACTCTCTGAGCCTCAGCTTCCTCCACTGGAATACCAGGATAGAAATCCCTATCTGATCAGGCTATGATGAGGTTTAGAAATCACTGTGCATAGTGCCCAGCGCAGAGCTCAGCAAACAGTAGGTGTATTGGTTAGAATTCTCTAGGGAAACAGAACCAAAAGGAGATATCTGTAAATATGTCTCACACAACTGTGGGGTTACAAGCGTCCAAATTCCATAGGGCAGGATGCATGAGTCCAAAATCTGTAGGGCAGATAGCAAGCTGGCAATACCGATGAAGGTCCTCAATGAACTCCGCAGGAGAGACTGGCTGGCTGAATAAGAAATGAAGGTTCGCTCTTCTCCCTTAAAAGTCTTCAATTGATTGGATTAAATCCAGCTGATTGAATTCTCTCATTGCAGAAGACACACCCTTCATTGATGTAATCAGCCACAGATACAATCAATTGATGATTTAATAAAGCAGCCTTCTGGTTTACTAACTAGCCACAAATGTCCTTGCAGTAACAGTTAGGCCAGTGCTTGCTTGATCAGACACCTGGGCACCATCACCTGCCAAGTTGACACATGAACCAATGTATTGTATGAACAATACTCAACTGTCCTGTGTACAACCAGAAATGCACTAAATCTCTCCACAATAGGGTGCAAGTCCTTGGGTACCATTCACTCTTAAACTTGATATCCTATAGCTTAAATACATCACAGTCTTCATTTCTGTAACTGGTCATGTGGTCACAGTTCATATTTATCACTACCTTCTTCCACTACCCATTCCATGTTCCCTTTAGCCTCAGCAAACACTTCAGCTGGCCGTGGTTCTTTGCCTGGTGGGGTGATCCAAACCTTCATTCCTGAAGTCTCTGGGTCATTGTTAGTCCTGCTGGATTGGGTTGTTGCAGTTTTCCATTGCCTTTAATCACAGGGCATGGTAGTACTATGAGACGCCCTAGGGCATCTCCTGTAATCCATGAGAACTCTTCTTTACCTCCATTGTGTAGTTGCAGTCCTATTTCCCCTTGATAGGATCAGTCACCCCAGTGAGTACAGTAATCTCCTCCTTTGCCTGTGCATTCAGAGGCATGAGAAGCCCAAAGTGGCCAGGTGGCAGTCTCACCTTCTAGTTCAATGGAATCATTGTTGTGTCTTCTGGTGGGAGCAGTCCTTCTTTTGAAACTAAGACCTGTAGACCAGCAGGGCTTAAGGTTGCAGAAATAGGAAGCAAAAGTTTTTCTAGTGGATCACTGGGGGTGATAGTGAGTGGTGGTGTGGTGGGTCATGAAAAAATTAGAAGTATCCTTTAAGTCATTACCTCAGGACATTCCATTGCAGTTTTGTCTGCTGAAACAGGATTCTCTCCAGACAGAGGAGTGAGGGCTGCTTCCTCAAGGGAGGTCATTACAGATTTAGCAGGCACTGAAGCTTTAATCTCTTTAGGCAGAGATTGGATGACAGGTTCCTCAGGGCAGAATGGAGGTGGGGGGGCTGTTTTCTCAGGGCAGACCACTACAGGTATATCTAGCAAAGACTCAGCAGAATCCAGGTTTCTGGTGTCCCTACTGCCATTATTATCAAACCATATGTCCCCATCTCAAGTTTCAGAATCCCATTCTTTTCCAATCAGTGTCTTTACATTAACAGCACACATCCTGCAAGGTTGAAATTTCAGTTTACATTATAAATCTTCCACTCGCACAATGAGACACTGCGTCTGGTTTTCAGAGATCTCAAGTCTGTAGCCACAGGAAATAAGATTTTCTTTCAGGGCACACATAGAAACCTTTACATCTGTCAAATGGTATTTAAATTTCAAATTTGAAGACTTCAGCTCATCCCTCTCTCTTATAACTGTGTCCAGCGTATTTAACAACAACCAGCCAACATCATTATCCCTCTTAACTCCACAAAACTCCATTAAGTTGTCAGGAACCCTGTCACCCAGAGCCTTGCTTCTTACAAGAGTATGATTAGGAGAATCAAATGGTGATATTTTGCATATCTCCCTTGCCAGCTCAAGCCATGGACTGTCAATGCCATCATGCTTGATTATTGGAAATAGAATCATTAGTGCCTTTGAATCTAATCAGAGTCAAAAACCAATTGTAAAAGCCCATTTTAAGATTCTGTTTCTCAAGAACCACTCCTGGTACCAAGCTGTATTAGTTAGGGTTCTCTAGGGAAATAGAACCAAAAGGAAATATCTGTAAATCCGAGATTTTATAAAAGTGTCTCATGCAACCGTAGGGACGCATGAGTCCAAATTCCACAGGGCAGGATGCACAAGTCGCAAGCTGGCGACTCCAATGAAGGTGTTCAATGAACTCCTCAGGAGATGCTGGCTAGCTGAAGCAGCAGTGAAGGTTCTGTCTCTTCTCCCTTAAAAGTCTTCAACTGATTGGATAAAAATTGATGTGATCAGCCACAAATGCAGTCGATTGACTGATGATTTAATAAGCCAAACTTCTGGTTTATTAACCAGCCACAAATGTCCTTGCAGAAACAGTTAGGCCAGTGCTTGCTTGACCAGACACCTGGACACCATCACCCAGCCAAGTTGACACATGAACCTAACCACCACAGTAGGTGTTCCATAAGTGCATGCTATGATGTTTTACAGTCTCAGAGGAGGGCAGTGACTTGCCCAGGCTCACCCAGAACAAAGGTAAGAAAAAAAAAAGAATTAGAGAGAGTAAGGAACCACCATCTACTGAGGGCCTACTGTGTGCCAGACAACACACAGTATGTTTGAGACATGTTATCTCATTAAATCTTTACAAAGACCAGGTAAGATTGATGAATCAATCACAATTCCTTCATTGGTGGGGAAACTGAGGCACTTGGGAGACTTATTAGAGGAGAAAGGACAATGGCTTCAGAGCTGCATTGTTCAATAGGGCAGCTGCTAGTCCCATGCAGCTTTTAAAATTTAAATTGGTTTAAATTAAACAAAATGTAACACTCAGTTCTTCAGTCATGTGGAACTCATTGTTCAAGAGCTCAGTAGCCCCCTGTGGCCAGTGGTCACTGAATTGGACAGTGTGGATAATAGAACACTTCCATCCTTGCAGAACGTTCTGTTGAACAGCTGTCCAATAGAACTACTTGGGTTTGAACCCTCTCTCTGCTTCTGATATTTCCTGGGGAAATAATATAACCATTTCTGGACTTCTGTTGTCTCTTCTGGAAGATTAAGGTAAAGTCCCAGCCCTGCAGGGCTGCACAAGGACTGGAGATGTTACCACGATGCACACAGCGCCACGCTCAGCGTGGGGTAGGTGCTCATTCGTGAGCTGCTTGAGCAGTTTCCACAAAGAGGAGCTATGACTTGCCCACAGTTACACATAGCAAGTGAGAAAGGCCGAGCTAGGGGTAGGAGGGTCAGGCATAGAGGTCTGGAGAACCACGTCCCCACCGTTACTCTACTGCTACCATCCCCCAAAATAGGAACTTCCAAGACCAGGGCAAAGCAGAGGAGGAGACAAGGCTAGTGCCGTCAGCATATCACAATCCCACCATGCAGTTCTCACCTTTCTTTGTGGTTCTCTGGAAGATATGTGCATTCTCCCCCGTAGTGAAGAATTTAAAATAGGTGCAGTTTGCTTCTGTGGGAGTAGGAGAGAGAAGGGGAGGTGATGACATGGAGGTCCCTTGCTCAAGCTCAGGGGTGGACGTTTACGTAGTACATTAAACATATGGCATTAGAAACGAACAGAGAAGAAAAATGCTGCTCAGACAAGGAAAAGCCACCTGCTGTGAAGGACCTTGGCTTCCAGCTTTGAGCTCTGAGGCTAGATCTGTGGCCTTGAGGAGGCCTTTGACCTCTCAGGGCCTCTGACTCTTCCCCTGTAAAAAGAGATCATCTCTCTCCTGAATCCCTCATTGGGTTTGCTGAAGGTCAAGTGGGATTAGAAATGGATGATACTTTATTCAACAAAAGGCACCAAGAAAGAGGTAGCAAGGCTCACAGACTCCGGAAGGAGATTTACTATGTACAAAACCAATAAAGGGTTCATATCTAAAGAAGGTAAAGAACTCCTGCAGATCAGCCAGAAAGACAGGTAACCCAACTGGAAAAATGGGCAAAGGATGTGAATAGTCAGTCCATTGAAGAGGAAATATGAATGACTTACAAGTGCATAAAGACCTGCTCCAGCTTACCAGAGATCCAAGAAATGCAACTTAAATCAGCAGGGGGAATCCTACTTTTGCTCAATTAGATTGGCAAATATTAAAATATAATATCAAGCATTGGAAGGATGAGAGGAAACAGCTGGAAGTGAAACTGGTACTAGTCTTTCTTCATTTATGAAAAGAAATATGTTTATCCCCTACGACCTAACAATTTCACCTATGATTATGAATTTACAAAAGAAAAATACATGCGGGAACATATAGTGGGGGTTCACTGCAGCTTTGTTTATAATAACTATCTAGATGTTCATATCCGGGGGAATAGATAGATAAATGTGATGTCTGCCTCCTGTGGAAATCTCTGCAGCACATGGGAACCACAGATTAGAAAAACAGAAAGCCACATGGGGAGACCTGTGAAGCACAGTGTTGAGAAAAACATTTTGAAAACAGACAAAATCTATATCACACTATCATTTATATAAATTTAAGCACATACTTACATACAATAACACTATATATTTTCCAAGTTAAAAAATAATATATCCAAAACATATTTGAAACATGATAAAGAGGTTAGAGAGGAATGAATACAAGGAATAAGAATATAAAATAAAGAGGAAGGATTCTGTATAAGCTGATAATGATTTTGTGACATAAACTGAGAAGCATAATTAATTTGACTTTGTATACTTGAAACCCAAGAAACCCTGATCTAAAAACAGGGGGCACAAAAATCTCATTGTAAACTGCCTTTTAAAGCCAGCAATTCCCTCAGAATTCACCTAGTCCAACCTGTTCTCACCTTTATTCTGCATATGGGGAAACTGAGGAACAGAAAGGGAGGATAGAGGCAGAGAATACTAGGGATAAAGGAAATACAAGAGGAGCCAGGCAGCCTGGGGGGATTGGAAAAGAAGTTCTCCAAATTAAAAGAGGAAGTGGAGGAGTCATGGGGTGTGGAGTGGGGCATTCCGCCTGGCTCACTGAGGGAAACAGAAGGGCTGTCTGGTAAGAAAATACAGGAGGTGAGTCCTCACCCTGCAAAAGCAAGAAGCCAAGGAAACTTCAGGTGGCAGAGTGAGGGCTAAGGGTTCTATTTGGAGGGGTCAGTGAGGAAACCAAGGTCTACGGCAAACCTGGTCTATAGCTATGATAGAAATGTAAAGTTCCACCTAAAAAGTGAGCTGCTGCAGAACATTTTTCCTGGGACAATGTGGAGCATCTGGTATACCATTGTGGCTGCCAACGATTTAGGATACCCTGTCTCTGACCCCAAAGGATACGGCATATCCATTTGGAAAAGCTTCCCTTGCATCTGAGGAAAATATGGGATGTCTTTGGGTGGGTGGTGGGACATGTGGGATATTTCCTTAAGACAGTGAGGGCTGTGAAATGTCCTCTAAGGGGCAGAGATTGAGGGATGGTGGTCATAGCCCTTTATGGAAGTTGAAGTCCTTTCTGGAAAATAAAGGGGGCAGCAAGGGGTGTGTGGGATCTCATCTTGTGCAATGAGATGGGGCAGGCGGGATATCTTTTCCAATACAGTGAGGACCTTTAGGACATCTTGGTATGCAGGTGCAGTAAAACCAGTCTGGAAGCATGGGCTGAGTTACTTAATTTTCTTGCTTCTCATTTTTCTCTTCTGCAGAATGACAGTGATAACAACACTAACTAGTCATAGGGTTGCTGTGAAAATAGCAATCCATGTCAAATGCTCAGAACAGAGCTGGACACTACATATGCATCTGCCACTTTTACTGCGAGGACATCCCATTCTGCAAAAGTTTGGGAACATCCTGTGTGAGACACTGAGGGATGAGAGATTGTCCATCTGCAGAAGCAAAGTGTTGAAAATGTACAATCTAGACACCAAATGGGTATCTTAGACAGGGAGGGGTGCCTGGCATCCCACTTTATTATCAAGGGATTGGGACATCCTGTTTTGGACTCCAAGGATGTGAGAAATCACCTCTGAAGAAGTGAAGTAGGAGAGAATCCCATGTGGAGCCCAGAAAGATAGGAGAAGTCCTTCAGGGACCCCGAGACTGTGATACATCCCTTGGAGGAGTGGAGCGTGTTGAGGGAGCTCGTGTGGACGGTCAAGCATAAGCCATCCGAATGGACCCTGAGGGGCAGCAGATAGCTCCTTGGGTCGGGAGCCATCTTCAAGAGGTTTGGGATGTCCCACTGGTATAAGCAAAGGGTATAGCATGCGCTGTCCTGGAGACTGAGCTGTATGGGATAAGCTCTGCTGCAGCTCGGGGTGGAAAAGCCATCATGAGGGAAAAGGAGAGGTGTGGGAATGTCTGAGGGAAAGGGTGAGGGGGTGGAATTCCCAGTCTGTACATTCACAGACGAGAGGGACAGGAAATAAAGAGCATTTCCCAGGAGGCACGCTGTCTGCCCTGGGATGTTGGGAGGTGGCTGGTGGGAGCTTTGCTGGTTGGAATCAGTAGGTGGGGAACAGGCACAGATTCTACTTGGGGTGGGCGTCAAGGCCCTCTGCCTCTCCAGAGCCCACAGTGCAGGCCATCAGCAGTGTGGGAAGAGCAAACTGACGCCAGAGCCCGGGCTCTCTCCAGGGGCGCAGGCGGTGTGCTGAGCATGTGCACAGGGGCTACAGACCGGCTCAAAGGACACAGGCTGGCTTTAGGGGCACAGACTGGTCTGGGGGTGCAGGAGCTTTGGGGTTAGAAAAGGGTCTGGAGAACGCAGGCTGGGCTGGGGATACAGACTAGTGTGGGAGTACAGGCTGATCTGGGTACAGGCCCTTTCTAGGGGTACCCTCTCTCCTCGGTCTCAGGCTCTCTCTCTAGGGGCACAGGCCTTCTCGGACACGGGCCTGGCTTACTGCCTGTGGGACCCCAGGCCTGGGCTCAGGCAATGAGTGGCCGCTCACCTCCAGGCAGCTCCGCGGGGCCGCAGGTCTCCCTGCCTGCGGGCACGTCCGCCTGCCATAGCCGCTTGGTGCACATCTTCCACAGCCCCAGGTGGGCGGTGTCGCAGACGGCACTGCCGTTCGCCTTGTAGGTGTTGAGTTCCACCCAGAACTCGGTGCCCACGGCCAGCACGGCCAGCGTGGCGCCCAGCGCGGCCAGCAGCAGCAGCAGCTTGATCTTGCCCTCGCGCTCCGGCGTCAGCCCCGCGCTCTGCTGCCCGTGCGCCCGCCGCCGGCCCACCTCCCGCCACCGGTCCTCCTCTTGCATGAAGAAGTTGGGCCACATCATCATCTTTATGGCCAGCGGGCTCCAGGGCAGGGTCACAGGAGGCAGCGCCGAGAGGGGGTCCCAAGGGCCCCGCGGGACTGGCTGAGTCTTTGGAGGGGGCTCAGGGTTCAGGTTCCACCAGGTTATGAACGAGGAAGACCAGAATCTTCCCTGAAACTTACGGGAAAGGTGCTAGGGTTTCCCACATGGGGGAGATGAGATCCTCTCCGGGGCTTGTGAGAGGAAAAAAAATCAAAACAAAACATACACCACTGCCGGGGAACTCTCTGAGGTTCGGGGGAAGGGTGGGTACCCACAGGAGCACAGCAGAGGAGATGGTCCCCCTGAGGCTCGGAGGAAGAACCTGGGTACCAGGAGGGACTCCGCGGGCTTCAGGGGGAGGACGGAGCTCCCGCTGAAGCTCCGAGGGGCTGGTCTGGGGTCCCCGCTGGGAGGATTCACAAAAGGGAAATTGGGTTTCTTTAGTGCGCCCCACTAAGGCTTGGAGTTTGGGGTACCCAGGAAGAGGCGCCGGGTCCTCTGTGTATTTCAGAGGAGGTTCTTTTGGGTTCAGAGTCCAGGGAGGAAGGGGTTGGGTCCTCTCTGGGGTTCAGAAGAGGGAGACCTGGGGTCCCCAGGAGAGCGCAGAACGTGGAGGGGGGGATCAGAATTCCCTCTGAGGCTCACAGAGGCAATGGGATCCCCAGGATTCACAGGAGAAGAGCAGAGTTCCCCCCTGGGGTTCAGGGAAGAGGACTGGGGTGCGTGGAAACCCGCTGGGATTCACGTAAAGGGGGTGGGGTGTCCCCCGCCATTCAGCGAAGAGCTGAGAAATGACTGGTGGCTGAGAGAAATGGAGGGGGGGGCTGGGGTACTCCCCCAGGGCTCAAAACTCAGGAAATGGGGACGAAGCACTCCCAGGGTTCAAAGGACAGTGGGAACCCGAAGGCACTCGGGTCCCTTCGGGATCCTTCGGCTCCCCCTCCCCCGGGCTCCCAGGGCCTGCCCAGACGCGGCCGCGCCAGGCTCTGCTCCGGGAGGAGCCCCACCCCCGGCCCTCCCGCCCCGGGGCCTCCCACCCCGGTCACCCGGGCAGGGGCCCCTCTCTCTCTCCTGCCTCCACGCGGCACCGACCCCAGCTCCGCGATGCCTCCGGACCGCCCGGCTCTGCACGCCGCCCGCTCCGCCGCCCGCCGGCCCGGCCGCCCGGCTCGCTCGCAGCCTCGCCCCCATCCACCCACCCCCTTCACCCTCTGGGGCTATTTCGGGCTCGACCCGTAAATAACACTCGCACCTGTCACCCGGGCGCCTGTTGCCACAGGGATCCCGGGTATTTTAAGAGGACAAGGCGGGAGGAGGGAGGCCACGGGGGGAGGAGGGGCTGAGGGCCGGGTCCTGAAGGGCTTTGATTTCCGTTAGGGGCGAGGAAAGGGACTGAGGGTCCAAACTGGAGAATCTCGGAGGTGGTAGGAGGGGCCAGGCCAGGGAACTTGGATTTCTGGGCCTGAGCAGACCGGCCTGGGAACCTGAATTGCTGGGTTCAAAGGCTAGAGGGGGCTGGATGGCTGAACTCCCGGGTCTCCGTGGGACCAACGGCTGTGGTCCTAGCCTTGAGTCCCGAAAAAGAGGCCTGGGCACCCGAACACCTGAGTACTGGGGAAGGGTTTGAGGCCCCAGAATCCCGGGTCTGAGGGAGGAGGGGCTGGGGGCCTGGACCCCTGGGTCTGAGGGAGGAGGGGCTGGGGGCCTGGACCCCTGGGTCTGAGGGAGGAGGGGCTGAGGGCCTGGACCCCTGGGTCTGAGGGAGGAGGGGCTGAAGGCCTAGTCTCCTGGGCCTGAGGAAGAAGGGGGCTAGGACTCTGATATCTCAGGGAGGAGGGGGATCCAGGAACTCAGGTTTAGGGAGGCAGGGGCTGGAGGCCTAAGTCTGAGGTAGAAGACCCATTGGTCTATGAGCCTAGAAGGACTGAAGGACTGATTCCCACATTGGGGTCCTCAGCTCCCCATGAGGTAGAAAGGACACATTTCAGGTGAAGGGCTGGGTGTTGGGGGCATGGGAACCACAGCAGCAGTCCTCTTCATTGAGTTTATTAGACGGGGAACCCCTGGGGGACCTTCCATGCAGTTTCAGCTCCCCCAGGGGCAGGGACAGGGACAGCCGTGTGGCATTGGCAGCAGGGCCTCACCTCCAATCCTTCACTCCCTCCCGCAGCCCTTCTGTGATGGCTCAGGTGGGACCCACCTTTCACCAACTCCTCTTTCGTCCACGACTGATTGCTCCTGATGGGCCTGGTGGACAGCCTGACGTGGACGCCAGAGCCCCTGCCCCTGCTCCGGATGTCCCCAGCACCCCACTCTGCTGCCTTCGGAGCATTGTGCTGGGACAGGAACCAGATCCAGGAAGTACTCGGCTCTGCCCAGCCCAGGTGCTCAGGATGACTTAAAGAAATGTGCATTTGGTGACTTGAATGAATGAACAAATGAATGGATGGAGGCAGTCAGATGGTGACGCACAGACACCTCCACCCAAGCCATATGTTAAGGTGCCTGCTGCATTTCCTCAAGGCCTCTGCGGCCCCTTCCAAGCACCTCTCTCTGTATTCTAATTGTCCCCTGTGTGACTCCTCCCAAGGGTGGAGGTGGGGTGGACGGGTGCTAAGGGTACAGGGCCTGGCACGTGGAAGGTCTCCAGAAGTGTCTGTCGGATGAATGAATGAAACCTGTCCTTTGCCATTACCTCACTGGGTTCTCCCAGGCCTTGACAGGATCCAGAGGGAACCCCAGAGAGCAGCCAACCCAGCGCCCTCAGCAGCAGGAGCTGCCCTGGGTGAGATCCCGCAGAGCTGCCATCCCAGCACCTTCCAGCTGCACCTTGACCCACCCCCTTTTCCATCCCTCATCTTTCCCAATCTTGCCTGCTCCAACGGCTCTATGACTTCCGGGCATCCTTTTCTGCCTTCTGTCTCCGTCTGCCAGTCTCTCTCTCTCTCCTTTCTGCATCACTTTTGCACTGAAAGGATTGCCTGGATTTGCTTCCCCTCAGTCCCCCTCTCCCATTCTCTCTTCCCCGCCACACCTGCAGGGCTTCAGTTCCTACTTGCCCTGAAATGACCTCTTATCAAGGTCATCAACCACATCCATGTCTTTCTCCGATCTTTATCTAATTCTCTTTCAGCAGCATTCAAAAGGAGCTGACGCTCCTTTTGAAACACTTATTCTCTTGACCTCCATGGCTCTCCTAGTTTTCTGCGGACTTCTGGTCACTCCTTCTTTGGTAGATCCCTTCTCCCTCTGAGGAAGATGACCCCAAGGCTCTGGCCAAGGTCGTCTTCCCTGTCCACACTCACCTCCATGGTGACCTCATCCAGTCCCTTGACTTTAAATGTCTTCTATATGCTGATGTTACCAAACTGTGTATTTCCAGCCGTGGTCTCACTATCCAACTGGCTACTGGATACCCCAGCTTGGAGTTCTAACAGGCACCCCTAACTTGGCATATCTAAAGGAGAGCTCTTAATTTTTACCACCCAAATCCTGTTTCCTCTTACGGTGTTCCCCTTCCGGCAGTACGCAGCAGCACCCACCCCACCCCACCCCACCCCCATCACCAAGTCGCTCAAGCCCGATACTGAGAGTTCCTTTCTTTGCCTTTCCTTGGTTTTCACTCCCTCATGGAACATATCCAGCTCCCCTCCAGAATTCCAGGCCTAGTCCTTCCATCTCTCTCCACCTCCATCAATCAGGGTCCAAGCCACCATCAACCATAATTGGGTGACTACAACAGCAGCTCATCTGCTTGCTTCCATGTTTGAATCCCAGTATCCACTCTCAGCAAAGCAATATGATTGTTTTTGTTGTTTTGAATGAAAACCTCCTATGTTCAATTCCCTCCAATGGCTTCCCATTAGGTCTGGAATAAATTCAAATTTCTTCCCACGGCTGCGAGACCCCATATGACTGGATCCCTGCCCATGCTTCTGACCTCATCCCCCTTTTCCCTCACCCTCGCTGCACACTGTTCCTGGGACACAGCAAACCCATTACACCCCAGAGCCTTTGGGCTGGCCTTGGGGCCTGGAATGCTTGTCCCCAGACTGTCCCATGTCTGTTTCCTTCTCATCATCCACGTCTCCGTACAAACAGTACCTCTGCAGCAAGAATCCTCTAACCACCTACCCGATGTCCACCAGGCCTCCATCACTGTGCTACCATATCCTGCTTAACTTCTGAAGCACTGAGCAGTAACCGCAATTATCTTGTCTCCCTACCACATTCCTTGGGCTTAGACCAGATCTGGAACAGGAAAGCATCCAATAAATATTTCTTGAATACAAATAAATAAGTAAATAAATAAATAAAAAGAATCCATCTTCTGCATTTGCTTCTGCAACTCTCCACATTCTTTTTTCTGTGCCTACCTCTGAATCTTCCGCTGTCTCTGTGCTTCTACCTCACTATTATCTATCTCTATGTATTCTTTGTATCTCTGAGACTTCTCTGAGTTGTGCATCTGCTTGTCAAGTCTCTCTTCTGTCTCTTTATCTCTTCTCTGTGTCATTTTTCCTGGGTCTGACATCTTCTCTATGTCTCTGACTCTACCTCTCCCTTAACCCACTTTTGATCTTCTTTCCCGTCTTTCTCTCACCTCTTTCTTGCTCTCTTGCTGGCTTTTGGACCCTCAAATCCACTATTCCCCCAACCAGTTCTGCCCCCTCCCCCACCCAAGATACAACCCACCCCTACCAAATTGGTCTCTTTTGACTCCCCCTCCATCTTTTCTCCATCTATCACTCTCTGTACTAAGTTGTCTCCTCCGTCTCGCTCACCGTATCCCTCTCCCCACATCCCCTACATCAACAACTGTCCCTGAAACTGCTCCACAGAGTTCCTCTGGGGTCTCCTGATCCCCCTTCTCCTTTCTAGTCCATCCACATGGGTCCCAGAGGGAACTTTTAAAGCCCAGTTTCAATCCCTGCCCTCCTTTGCTCCAAGCCTTCATGCCACCCATTGTTCCCAGGAAGAAGCTTTTGGTGGCATGGTGCCATTACCAGCCACTTCCTCCCTGGTGCTGTCTGCGACCGACCACATCTGCCTTCTCCTGACTGGGAACCTCTTGAGGGCAGGGCTGGATCTGCGTGTGCAGCACGGGGGCTGGCAACATATGCTGAGTGAATGGAAAGGCCCGCTAAGCACTGTCCCTTCTGCATCCTCATGACCTTCGAATCCAGCCCCTTCCCAGTACATCACTCTGTTTCACTCCCCCAGGCCCATGCCCACGTGGTCAGCGGCCCGGAATTCCTTCCTCAACCTCTTCCCCGCCTGGCTGAATCCTACCCAAACTCTTAAGACCCAGATTGGGCATCGCGTTCTCCAGGTTTCCCCGAGTGCCGTCCACTCCCGGCAGTTGGCCACTCTGTCCTCTGCCTTCTACGGTGCTCTTTCGGGTCAGCATTACGGCACTCCCCACCCTGCCTGGCTTGTGGTCATCCATCTACGTGTCTGACCACTGTAAATACCTCAAGAACAAGGATAAGGCCTGTCCCACACCTAGGGGCCCAGACCCTAATACTCTGCCCCAGTACAGGAGCAGATGCTCCAAAATGTCAGTGACTGGGTAACCAAATTAATGAATTAGTGAAACGTAAATCTCGAAGTCCCAGTGCTTCAGAGACCGTGCCTTTGCTTCAGTATTTGTGTAGTTATGTGCTTCCTCCCACCAGAATGTGAGTTCCAAAAAGGCAGCTGCCTGTTTGATGCTGAATTTCAGCGTCTCTGCCTCTAGCTCCTGTTTGCCTTTGTCTCTCTTTGTACACCATTCACGATATGCTCCTGCTTAAAGCCATTCCGTGGTCCCCCACCACCCTAAGAATAAAGTTTAAACCTTTCCCTAGTCCACCACCCCCTGCACAGCCTGGCCCTGTCCGTGTCCCCAGCTTCATCTTGTTCCATCCCCACCTTGCTCACTCACTACACTTCAGTCATCTTTGGATGCTCCTTCCCACCCCAGGGCCTTGGCACCTGCTCTTCTCTCCCAGTTTTATCTGATTGGCTTCTTGTCATTCTTTCAGTGTCAGCTAAAATGTCTCTTCTTCTTAAACTGGGTTAAGACCCCTGATGGAGCATTTCACAGCATCAGAATTTCTCCTACATCCTAACTGTAACTTACTGTTCATGTGTGTGATTCTTTGATTAACATCCGTCTCCAGCACAAGATGTAAACCCTATGAAGACGTCGGGGACCCTGTCTGTTTTCCTCTGTTCTGCATGCTCAGCATTCCCACAATACCTGGCAATCCTGCCAGTCAATTACTCATAATAAATGCACGAGTTCCTTTCTGTGCCCCTCCCTCTCTTACCTCCTGACCCCAGTGCTTCCTGGACACCCCAGTCCAAGGGGGGGAGGGCGGCTCTGTACACCGTTGTGGTATAATGAAGAAAAAAGGGAATGGATGCACGTATTTCCCTGCGTGGTCCTTTCCGGTGTCCATGTCCATTCCCTGTCTCTGCCTTTCCGCATCCCTTCTCTTTATATAGTGCGTATATATAGTCTGCAGGTATAACTATATATTTGTGTGCGTCGGACCCTTCTCCAGGAGTTGGGCTGGGCGTCCCTCCCTCCCCTCCCCTCCCCGCCCCCACATGCACACAGCAAAACGTTAAAAAGAAAACATCTCAAAACTGCAAAAAACACCACTGCCCTCCCCCCTCCCCCCAAATCCCCCTACCCAAAATAAAACACGACGCTCCCTCACAGAGGCCCCCTCCCTTCCCCCTCTCTCGGGGTCCCTGCTTCGGAGGGTAGGGAGGAGGGCGCTCCCCCGCGCCCGGGGGGAGGGGGAGCGGGGACGCGGGCGGGGAAAGGCCAAGCAGTCTCCAGCGCGCTTACGGGGAGGAGGCGCCCCCGACCTCCGGTAGCCTCGTTGCACGCGCGCCCGCGCACGCGCCCCGGACACACACCCCCCCCTCGGCTCCCCTCGCGCCCCTACACGGGCGTGGTTTTCCTGTTGAGCGTGTTGGTGTTGGAGGCGGCGGCCTCCTTGGCCAGGGTCCCGGGTGCCGGCGCGGCGGGCGCGGGAGGGGCGGGCGCGGGCGCGGCGGGCGGCCCCGTGACCGTGACCGTGACGCCGCCGCCCGCCTCCTTGGGGAAGGCGTTGTGCAACGTGAGGAAGCCAGAAGCCCCGCCGCGGTCCCGCTCGGCGCCCGCCCCGCCGCCGCCACCGCCCCCAGCGCCCCCTGCCGCGCCGTACGCCCCGACGCCGCCGCCGCCGCCGGCCCCCGCCAGCCCCGCGGCCACGCTGCCCTTGGACGGGTCGCGGCTGAGCGTGTACATGGAGATGTCCGTGGAGGCAAAGCCCGGGCCCCCGGGGCCGCCGGGAGACGCGTCCCGCGACGGCGACGGCTCGCTGGAGCGGGAGCTAGAGCGGGAGCGGCGGCGGTAGCGGAAGCGGTAACTGGGCAGACGGAGGATGGCCGAGGGGCCGCTCCCGCCACTGCCGCCCGCGCCCCCGCCGGCCTTGAGCAGGTCCGAGCGAGACTGGCAGTGCGCCTCGCGGCTGCGCTCGATGTAGATGTTGACGGCCAGCACGCCGATCACCTCGGCCAGGATGAACGACAGCCCGCCGAAGTAGAAGGACCAGCCGTACGAGTAATGGTTCTTCTTCTCCTCGTCCCGCTTCGGGCCCGGCTCGCCCGCGTTGGCCGAGATGTACACGATCACTCCGATGATGTTGCTCAGGCCTGGCGGGGACGTCAGACGGGAGCCTCGAGGCCAACCCCGGCCCCGGCCCGCCCCGGGCCCGCCCCCTCCCCCAGGCCGGGCAGGCCCCACCCATTGCGGATCTAAACTCGCCCTTTCCAGCCTGGGTATCTCTTCTGGGCCCTCCCATTGCTGGTCTGAAGCTCGCTCTTTGGGGAGCAGGTTCCCCCTTCTGTTCAGGCCCTGCCTCTAAATTCTGCTCTTTCTTTGGATTCAGGCTCTGCAAAAAAAGCTCTGTTCTCCGGAGTTTCCCAGGACAATTCACGTCACGTGGAAAGGGGGTCTTCACGTGCCACCTTAAGGACGGCGGTCTGGGCCCCGCCTCTTGAGACCCCCAGCCCTGTCTCTCTGCTGGGCAAGAAAGGGCCAAGCCCCGCCTCCTGGGCTAAGGTCTAGACGTTGGGATCAGCCAGGCTGACCCTCTCCTCCCCAGGCCGATGGTGCACAGTCCCGCCACCTTTGGAGGTGCCAGGTCACGCCCTTCCCTTCCTAGCCTCTCCTCCTTAAAAAGGCAGTGAGCCAGATCAGTCCAGCCTCCCCGGCCCGACCCTGCTTGGATCCACTAGCTTCTCTGAGGTCTCGCCCCTAAAGCGTGCTCCTCCCCTTGGGTGACCAAATCACTGTCTCCCTCTGATGGCCCCGCCCCCCGATGTCCGGCCGGCCCCCCCTCGCCCAAGCTCCTCCCCTTCCGTCTCCAGGACGGCGGGATTCGGAGACTAAGCGCCCGGCGCCCGTCAGTACGCGCCAGAAACCTGTCGGTGCTTGGTTTATTTCTCCGGAAAACGGCGCGAAGGCTGCACCTACCTTGCCCAGCGGGTGGAGAAAGGGGCCCAGGAAGGCTCCGAGCCCCAGGGGGCGCCCGGGGCAGGGTCGCTGGCAGACACAAGCACGCGCGCACGTACGGGCGCGCGCAGGTGGACCACCCCGGCCCGCGGCCCCTCCCTCTGCCTCTCACCTGCTGCGACAAACAGGATCCCTGCGCCCAGAATGATGTTCCTCTTGGACTTGTAGACCCGGGAGGCGGCCACACACACGCCCCCGAGAAGCAACAGGATGGCGCTCAGGATCGGGAAGATGCTGGAGGCCCGGACGACGCCTGCGGGGCGCGAGGGAGAAGGAGCGCGCGCGGTCAGAGGCGGCCCCCGGGGACCCCGCCTGCTCGCGGCTCCGCTCCTCCCTCGCTCTTCGTCTTATCTCCCTCTCTGGCTGTGTTTTAGAGCGGTTTTCCCTTTTTAAAATTTTCTCCATTTTTTCAGTCATATTTTCTCTCCTCCTTTCTGCCCTTTTCTCTCAGTCCACAGTCCATCCCGCAGATTTTTTTTCTTTTTGCTCCAAATTATGCCCCCTTTCCAATTTTTCTCTTCTCTATTTCTCTGGACGACCCTCTCCATCTTTTTCTATCCCGCCTGTCTCCTCTCTCCCTCTCTCTGCGCGTCCCTTTCCTTTTTCCGGGTCCCTCTTTCACAAATTCAAAAACCTCTAAGCCTCTCCCTCTCTCCCTCTCTCTCTCTCCCTCTCCCTCCCTCCCCCCGCCCCCGCCTCTCTCTCTGTCCTTTTCTGTTCTATCTCGGTGGTCTGTCACTCTAAGATTTCCTCTATCTTTCCATCTGTTTCTCTCTCCCGCTCTCTCGGCGATCCTTTCCACCCACCACGAAAATCCCAGGCAAACAGATTTTGCGATTCCTGGGCCTGGCCAAGGCCGCAGCCAATCGTAACCCAGGCTTTGCTGCGTTCCGGGTGGCCACCACTCGCCGCCCAGGCCTCCCCAGCCAGGTCCACGCAGTGGCGGGGCCCCGCCGCAGACTGCCCCGCAGTCCCAGAGCGCAGGGGCCAATCCTAGCCCGGGAATCCACCGCCAGAACATCCCAGGGCTGCCGCGAGCGCCGCGGAGGGCAGGCGGCCAGTCAGCGCCCGGGATCCCGCCTCCGCCCGCCCCAAGGCGAGAGGAGGGGGCTGGAGGGAAGCGCTTGGCCAGTTGGGAGCCAGGGGACCTCAGCATCTGGGCTTGGATAGGCTGGGGCGCTAAGCCCTGCGCGTCGATCCAAGTGCCCGGCCTCCTTTCCCGCCCCCTCCCCACCCTCTCCAAGCTGGGCAGCGCCCCTCGGCTGTCCCGGACCCCCACGTACGGAGCAGATACTCCGCGCTGTCATGATCGTAGTCCGTGTCTTCGGGGAAGTGGTTGATCTTCACGCAGACGCCTCTTTTCAACCCTGGAGGGGAACGGGGTGGTGATGGGGACTTCACGGTTGGAGGCGGGGCAGTCCCGGATGAGAAAAGAACCTCCCCTTCCCCAAACCACGTCTCTCTCCGGGCTGATTGGGAGACGGGAAATCTGGCTCCCGAGCCTGCCCTGGGATCTGGGGCTGGTCTCAGTTTCCCAACCTGTTGAAGAAAGAACAAACGAGGGCCTACCGCCCTTACAGTGCTCAATAAACGGCCACAGGACCTTCGCCCAGTAACCTCGGGTAAGTCACGCAACCTCTCCGGGCCTCTATTTCCCCCTCTGTAAGAGAGCGGGCATTGGTTTCAACAATTACAAGAGCCCTTCCGACACTCAACTTGTTGACACGTCAGAAAACGCGTGAGAAAACAAAGAAGGGGCTACAGAGGAGGCAATGGTAACTACATGTCCCATGAGACCCTATGAAGTCTTGAGTCCAATTATGAGGGGAGCGCAGCCCCAGTGGGTCATGGGAGTTGTAGTCTCTCCAGTCCTACGTATAAAGCCAGGGATTCCCGATCTCTCTGCATGAACCTGAAATCTAATGGAGAGAGATGGAGTGGTTGAAGCAAGCAAAGGCAGGTGGAGAGGTCTCACCAGAACCCCCTCTCCAGGCACTCAGATCCCTCTCCTCACATCCTTTGGGAGTGTATCTTCTCATTTTGGGGGATGGTGCCTGTGTTACTACCTCTGACACATACCTGGATATAATCAGTGAATCAACCGGTATAAATACATTTAGTTTGCTCAACTCGGGTGGCTCTTCCAATCTCCAGGCTTTTGCCCATGCGGTGGACCCCTCTATTCAGGTTCTCAGTTCTTCACTTACAGAGTACTTATCCTTCGGTGGGCAGCTTAGAGGGCACCCCCTGATAAAGCATTCCCTGAACACACACACACACACACTTCTCACACAAAGATGGGTGGGTTTCTTCCTTAAGTGTTCCAGAGCTCCCCGTGCTAAACCCTCTTGACATGCTTCAGGTTGATTTGGGATTTGGGATCCACCTCCTCAACAAGCTGGGGGTTCCTGGAGGGGAGGGCACAGGATCTGAAGAATCCTTTATGTCCCCAGCGTCATCTGACCCTGGGCCAGACACACGAGAGGCTCAAGGAATGGGTATTGAATGAATGAATGATATTTTGAATGGCTGTAAGCACAGAAGAAGGGGAGAATAAAGGTGGATTACAAGTAAAGGAATGGGGGGAGAGGGAAGAATTGGAGAGTGGGAATAGAAGAAGTGAGTAAAACCAGTAAGACCTGACATATGCTAAGTGTTTCCTGGGTAATTCACTCATTCAGTGCTACCAAGAGTTCCATGAAACAGAGAATGTTTGGGGTCAAGTGATGGCCAAATGCTTGGGTACCAAGGTCAAACTACCTGAGTTTGAAGCTGACTCCACTGGTTGCATACTCTGCGACCTTGGTGTTACTTGAGCCACTGGACTTCAGTTCCTCGACTGTAACTAGGGGGTAACAGGACCCACCTCATGGGGTAGATAAGAGGACTGAGTCCAGGGAAAGAGATTTAGTGCTTTGCCTGGCACACAGTTAAGTGCTCAGTTGGTATCAGCCGATACATCATCCCCATTGTCCAGAGGAGGAGACTGAAGCACAGAAAGTGTTCACCGATTCTCAGCTAGCAGGTGATGGAAGCAGAATTGAAATGCACAGTGGTCTGCCCCACTGGGATGAGAGCTTCTGGACTGGACACCACGGTCCTCCCAGCATCTAAAACGGTGCCTGGCACAAAGTAGGTGCTTGATAAAGATTTGTTGAATGAATAACTCCCAAGTACAAACTCTTAACCATCAATGCCTTCAGTATAGTGTGGTCAGCTCGTGGGCTCGGTCCCCTCCTTTCTTGAATGGGATCACAGTAACTCAAAGCATCAAGGATAATTAAATGCAGTTGAGCATGCAATGCCCCTGTCACATGGACTCTCCCAACAGGTGAGCGGTGATGGCAACAAGGATAAGTCGCACATCCAGCACTGTCTAAGCATCTGATAGGTATTAACTCACCCAATATGTGTAGCAAACCCTAGGAGGCACACAAGAATCGTACCCCTGTTTCACAGGTGGGGAAACCAAGGCCAAGAGAGTTGAAGAACTTGCCCAAACCCACACAGGTGATAAATCATGGGGAGGAGATGCAAACACAGCCTGGCTTCAGAGGCAGTAGGGGGTGGGTGATGATGGTGGTTTCTAGTATGGGCTCTGAGATCGGACTCTCGAAGATCACACGCTGGCATTGCCACTTCCCAGCTCTGGGGCTTTGGAGCCCTGAATGTCCCTAAGTCTCCACTTCCTCGTTGGGAAAATGAAAATGACAATTTAGCTTTATAGGGTTTGGGTGAGATAACAATGACATTTGACAAAGAACCCAGTCAAGCACAGAATTCCAGGTGCTTATATTGTATGCCTCTATATTATCTGAGCTAACTGGGCTGGAAGCTTTTTATGTGTAGGGCTGATGGTGATGTGTCCCTGGATCTCTCCCAGGGCCTGCCTGGCACAGAACTGGGTAGGCGGGGGTTAAGGAGTAGCATGTGCTATGGCAAGAACACGGAAAAACTGGGTTCTAGTCCCAGCCCAGACCCTTCCATGCTGGCTGGTCCAGGCTGACTCACTACAGCTTCCAGCTCTGACAAATGAGCTGGTGATGATAAAACCTGCCCCCTGGTGCCATTGTGAGGGCTCAAGAGATAACAAGGCATGCAAAGTGCTTAGCACATGGGGCTTTATATCGCTGGTGCCAATAGATGGGACTTTGATTCTGGAGTCCTGAGAGAGGGAGGCATGGCATGGAGGACATGAGGGAGAGTAGCCGAGATTCCCGAGAAGGGGCTAGAGCTGGGCTTTCCATACAAATGCCACCAGCCTCAGTAGCTTTTCAGCATCTGAAATCTGCTGACTTCAAATGGAGATGAGCCGTAAGCATAAAATACACCCAGGGTTTTGGACTTGGTGAAAAAAAAAGAAAGTATACTATTTCATTAATAATTATTATATTGATTACATGTTAAAATGATACTATTTTGGATAACTTGGTCAAATAAAATATATTACTGAGATTGACTACACCTGTTTTTTTTCTTCCTACACTTATTTTAATATAGCTACCAGAAAAATTTAAATTATATATGTGGCTTGCATTCTTTTTCTATTGGACAGTGCTGGACTAGAGGCTGGGTTATCGGGAGGAAGGTCTGAGGGCCTGGGCACCTGAATTCTTAATAACAGTCAGTAGAAGATAAGGAAAGGAAACAATGAAATAGAAACCGAATAATGTAGTACTTCTTCTGTGCCTGCTAGATTTATTATTATTATTTTCAGTTTATCCTGTTAGCCTTTTAAATGCTTTACATTTATCAGCACATTTAATCCCTCCCTTCCCTGAGTCAGGTGCCATTATTAGGTACTAATAGGAGCCCCACTTCACCATGGTGGAAATGTAAAAGTTGAAGTCATGACTTAAGGTCAGCCTGCAGTATGAGGTGGAAGCAGGAGGTAAACTCAAATCAATCCTCTCTCAGGGTTTGTGTCTCACTCATTATACTGCAGAGAGGCTCCAAACGGAGATGGGGATTGAGACCTCAAACTCCTGGGAAACAGCGACTTCAGGAGGCAATGGCACAAGCAGCCCATATTTTACCCTCCTGGAGCCCCCTGGGTCTGCAGGTTTTGACCCATCGGATGCTTTGTTCTAGGAAATGAAACAGACCTGAGTCTAAATGCAGGCCCTGCTCCTGATCAGCTGTGTGACCCTGGACCTGTTCCTGCACCTCTCTGAGCCTCGGCTTCCTCTTCAAGCAGATGAGAGTACCACTTGTACGTATTCATGGGGGTTGTAGACATCCGGAGATGAATGCGTGACAATTACGGTAACAATGAAGTCAGCTTTCATTTATCCCCTCCTTAAAACTTACTTCCTTTGGCTTCTGGAATGCCCACTTACCTGGATTTTCTCAAATCTCTGTGGCCTTTCTCATATCCCTTTACTGGTTTCTTTTCCTGAGACTGAACTTTTAAGAATGGACTGCCTCAGCCCCTAAACTGCTTTTCTGTTTTTTTGTTTCTATCTCTACTCATTCTCTAGTGAGCTGCATGTGACAATAACCCTAAATTTACTTCTCCAGGCCACATCCCCCCTGAACTCCAGACTCAGCATCCTATTTAACACGCCTAGATCAGGGGTCAGCAAACTATAGCCCATGGGCAAATCCAGCTAAAAATGGATTTCACGTTTCTAAATGATGGAGAAAAAAATCAAAGAAGAATATTTTGCAACATGTGAAAAGTGTACGAAATTCAAATTTTAGTGTCCATAAATAAAGTTTTATTGGAACACAGCTGTGAGCATTCATTCACATACCATCTGCAGTAGCTTTTGTAAGTATGATATGGATGCTATGGCTTGTAAAGCCTAAAATATTTACTATCCAGCCCTTTATAGGTAAAGTGTGCTGACCCCTGTCCTAAATGATATCTCTTATAGGCATCTTAAACTTAACAAAACTAAGCTCATTGATACCTTCCCTAATAACAAATTATATAAAATAAAATAAAGATAAGTTAAAAAAATAAAATACCTTATGAATGGCTTCCCACATTCTCAGGTACACAGGCCAAGAACTTAGAGCAGTGACTCTCAGCTAGGGGGGATTTTATCCCCCAGGGGACACATGACAAAGTCTAGAGGCAACTTACAATTTTGATTGTCACAATTTGAAGGGGTGCTCCTGGCATCCCAAGGACACTGCTGAACGTCCAATGATGCACATCACACACACACTCCATGACACAGAATTATCCATCCCAAAATGCCAACAGTGCTGAAGCCCTGCCTTAGAGGCACCCCAACTCCTCTTTCTCTCATATCCCACAACTGACCCACCAGCACTCCCTCTCCACTGTAGCCTCAGAATAGACTCTGAATTCAAGCCACTTCCCAAACTCCACTGCTCCCACCCTGGACCAGCTACCTCCTTTTTCATCTGTCATTTCTCTGCATGGTGGCTAGAGTGATCATGTTAAAATGTAAGTCAGCTCAAGTCACTCCTCTGCTCAAGAACCTTCAAGGGCTCCCAACTCAGAATAAAAAAGCAGAGTGTATTCCAGGACCTATAAGAACCTGTTGCGTCTTTGACTGTACCACCGACCACGTCCCCCTCATTCACCCCGCCCTGGTCACACTGGCCTCCCACTGGTGCCTACGCAGGGGTGCTCCTCCCCACCCCGCCCCCCAGGTGCTGTTCCCATGGCCTGAAGCACTTTCCCCCAGAGAGCCACTGACTGTCTCTCACTCCATTCAGACCCTCATTCAAATGTCACCTTCTTAGTGAGGCTCTTCCTATCCTCCTTTTCCAGTTTCACACACAAACCGCCGACACTTCCAACCCCCTTCCTTGCTCCTGTTCCTCCTTAGCACTTAGCTCTAACACCTTAAACGTTTTATTTATCTCTCTTATGATCTGTCTCTCCCTCTAGAATATAAGATGTACAAGGAGAGGGATTTTTTGGTCTGTTTTCCCTCCACTGTGGTATCCCCACAATTGAGAACAGTGTCTGACACACAGTAGAAACTCAATCGATACTCATTGGTGAATGAATGAATAATGAATGAATGGTGTTCTTACTATATGCCATACACTGACCCAGTGGTTTCATGGTATAAGCCCTACATTGGGCTCTGTGCCCAGTACCTGGTCAGAACAATGAATGGACATGAACGCAAATGCTCACAGGAACAAGTAGGTAACGTACTGAGAGAAGAGGCGGGGTGTGAGGCAATAGGGAACAGAGGTGACTGTGGTGAAATGGAGACCTTATGCCTCTCTGAAGAAGCAGCTGTTACTCAGATCCGGCCCATGCGGCCACTGCAGAATGCAGTTGTCAGATCCTCCAAAGGCGGCAAAAATCGGATATTCAATATGAAGTCTCCCTACTTTTAAATGTGACAATGGATTCTGATTTTGGCTTCAATTTCAAATGCTCCTCATGAATCTGCAAATTCCATCCATTGGTTTGTGACCTCTGTGGTCAGCAAACCTGAATTCTCCTCCAGCTCCACCCGTTTCCAGGCTGGGCCACCTTGAGTGATTGGCTTAGCCTCTCTGAGCCTCACCTTTCTCAACTCCAACAGGAAGGTGGTATTGCCTTATAGGATTAAATGAGATAATAACATTTCTGGCTTGTCATGAGTGACTGGTAAAAGAGTGAGAGGAGGGAAGGAAGACAACTGGGGAGGGGGCCTGTAAATAGGAGAAGTAAAGCAATGTCAGCATTTGATGCTGGAGTGGAAGCCTCAGGATTGGCTAGTCCCACTCCTTCCTGTTTCAGGTGAGGGCAAGGAGGCTCAGGGAGGTGCAAAGACCTTGGACGCACAGTGGGACAGATGCACAGTGGAAATGGACTGTGGTCACACAGTGGGACTGGAACCCAAGTCTCTTGCTTCCCAGCCCAGGGCCTCCATGATACAGGTAAAGGAATAGCGAGACTGAGAAGTGGGAGAGAAAGAGGGGGAGGGAAAAGGGCAGGAGCTGGGGAGAAGAGGGGAGATGGGACACAGGATTCTAGCTGGAGAGAAGGTGTGAGAGGGAGAATAGAAAGAGGAAAAGAAAGGAAAACGGGGCTTAGAAGAGGCGGCAGCGTCAGGAAAAAGGAGCCTTGAGTCAGGAAGCGAGCCATGGAGCCATGGAGGGAGGTAGAAGCCAGAGAGGACCCGAGTGGAGGAAGAGTGAGGCTGAGAGTCGAGCTGGAGGAGGGAGGTGTGGGTGAGGACTTGGGTGGAGGGAAAACGAGGCCCAGGCACCCTGAGGAAGAGGAGGGAGAGGCCCGGGGCCCGAGGCTGGGAGGAATCCCGGCGGGAGGCAAGGCCAGGAGATCTGAGGGAGGAGAAGGCGCAAGGACAGAGGAGAGGACCCCGATGCTGAGGCGGGAAGGGCGGGGAGGCGGGCGTCGCGGGCCTGGCCCATCTACCTTCCAGACAGCAGATCCTCCAGAGGCCCGAGTGCGTGAGGCCGCCGGGGTCCTTCTTCTCCGAGGAGCCGCCGCCCCCGCGGTGGGGGGGCCCGTCGTCGCTGGCCGTGAGGTTGGTGGTGTTGCAGATGAAGGCGCGCGTGTACAGCCAGTAGTCCGTGCTGATGGCGATGGTCATGAGGCCGAAGGCAGCGAAGGCGCCCACCGTCGTCAGCAGCACCTGCACCCCCTTCTCGCACCACAGGCCCCGCTCTTCGTTCCAGCGCTTCAGCGACTCCAGTTTGACCACGGGCAGCCGGGGGGCCGGGGGCCACCACCGGGGCAGCGGGGGCGGGGCCGTGCCGGCGGCTGGGGGGGTCACAGCGCAGGCAGAAGCGGGGCCTCGGGCCGGCGGGGCTGGGGAGGGGGCGGTGAGGAGGAGGCCGCGGCGGGGAGGGGGTCAGAGGGCCGCCATGGTCGCCAGCTGGTGGGGGGAGGGGAGTGGGATAACGGGATTAGACAAAAAGGCAGATGTACCTGTCTCATCTCCCCCCCCCAAACCCACCTATTTCCTCGGTTGAAGAGACTCCTCCCCGCTGCCTCCCTTTCTAGAAAAACCTCCCTCTACTACCGTCCAGAAAAGTCTCTCTCTTGGAGGAACCCCCCTACCATCCCTTGCTCTGCAGGAAGTCCTCCAAGCCCCCCTCTACTCCCCACTCCAGCCCCCACTCCCTCCCCAGAAGGAACCCCCTGTTTTTCTGTTGCTCATTTTGTACAGGACCGCCCCCCATCACCATTCTCTTCCACCCACACCAACTGTGTCCTCTACTCAAGAAAAATCCATGCCTATCTCCACAACTGTGCCTCAAATACCTCCACAACTTAGCGAGGCCTCAACTTCCACTTCCACTTAACCTCCGTTGGGGAAATAACGTCCATGGGTGCTTGCTGTCCCCTTCTCTCACTCGACTGCCTCCACTTTGCTCCTAGAGTTCCTCCATGCTTCCCCAACAAAGTCCTCCACTGGGGGGCTGAGGGAGGGGGGTGTCTCTCAATCTCTCCTCAGCAAAACAAAACAAAACAAAACAAAAAAACATTTCCCGAATGACCCTGGCTATTTGCACAACTCAGAATAATCACATGACCACCACCACTACCACCCCACAGTCTCCTCTACTGGGGAACCCCCTTCCCCACTTGGGCCACTGTATCTCCAGACATGGTTTTCAACCTCTGCTGCACCTCAGAATTACTTGGGAATCTTTAAAAATGCTGAGGCCTGAGTCCCACCTGAGAAATTCAGATTTAATTAGTTTGGGATATGGCTTGAGCATCTAGGTTTTTAAAAGTTCCCCCAGAGATTCTAATGTGCAGCCAACAGTGAGACACATCGATTTGAAAGAATACCCCCCTCCCCATCTCCATTACATTCCTTCCAGAAGCCCCCACTGTCTCTTCTCAAACCATGCCCCATCCCCTACTATGTCTTCTACTCAAGGAGAAAGCCCCATGCTTTCCTTTCCTAGAAAAGTCTTCTGAATCTAGCCCCCACTATCTCTACAACTTAGACGAACTTGTCATATCCATCACTTTCTCCTCCATTAATAAAATTTCATACTCATAGGAATCTCTTCCTCCAGACCCCAAATTCCTCTCCATTCAGAAATCTCCCAGTCTCTGAACTATACTCCCACTTCTGTCCAAGAACCCCCTCTGTGCAGGACCCCCCACCCCCTGCTCCCCTGCCCTTCTACTAGCTCCCACTGTCTCCATAGTCCCTCCCTGTAGACCTTGCTATCGTTACTACACAAGAATCCCCCAACTTCAGATCTTCCCAGTTCGCTTGGACCCTCACTCTGTCTTCAACCCTCCCCCCACTTCTCTGGCATCAGAAAGGATCCCCTTTGCTCTCACCCACTTCCTTCACTCACTCTAGCTCTCAGCTTCTCCTCCATTCAGGAAAATCCCCTCCACGGGCCC
>PVKY010000986.1:0-36816 GCA_004027775.1 Bradypus variegatus | reverse complement strand
AAAACCAGGACTCAAGGGTTGGGAAGAACTTGAATAGGCAGACAGAAGGCATCTCAGAGGAGGAGGGCTGCAAGGGTGCAGGAGAGGAGGCAAGATGAGGGCTGAACATGTGGGGGGCTGCAAGGACATGAGAAAGAGGCCGGCAAGCTCATGGGGGCTCCAGGGCCAGGTGGGGCCTTCTCCCTCTAAGTAGCAGGGCGTCAGAGGAGATTCTGAGCAGGCGAGTGTGGTGGCTGGGACAGGAGTGTGGGGTGGGGGTGGGGTCGCCACTCCAGCTACTGGCAGTGCTGTGGCACCTCGCCCCTCGCCAGCACCCACACTCCTCGCATTTCCAGGTGAAGAGGAAAGAGCATGAGCTTTGGAGTGAGCTCGACCCACAGTCCCATCTGGGCTGAGCCACCCTTTCCCTGTGGGACCTTGGCTGGGTCACGTCACCTTCCTGAGCCTCAGTGAGTGTCTGGGGCAGAGTCTGTAATGTGTCCCCCAAAATCTCGTCTTCCCATTTGACAGAGTAAGAGAATTGTGAGTAGACTCAGGACCACCCTCCTAGAAGTTCATTTCCCAGCCTCCCTTGCAGCTAGATATGGCCATGTGACCACATTCTGGCCAATGGGAAGTGAGGTAAAATGGTGTGCCACCTCCCAGTTGTGCAAATAATTACATGACTAAAAACAGACATGTGAGCCAGTGAAGGAGTAAATTAAGGTTCTGGTGAAGGAGGAATGCATGAAATCATTTTACCCAGCAACTGTTTTGTTGAGCACCTACCATGCACCAGGCTCTTTCTAGGTGCTAGGATGCAGCATTGAGCTAAGTACTTGCAAGGTCGGACTTCATGTTGCTGAGATCTATGGGAGAAACTGAAAAGATGCAAGTTTAAATAAGAACATTTCAGGGGGTCTAGTCTGCACCCAGGGGTTAGAAGAAACATGAAGCAGGGTAGGAGAGAGGAGAGGGGGCTTTGCTTTAGACAGGGAAGTCAGGGAAGGCTTCTTGGAGGAAGTGACATCTAAACCAAGGCCTGAGTGAAGAGGGCAAGTGAGTCATGGTTTCTGGAAGGAAGAGTGATCCAGAGAGAGGGAACAGCAAGCCCGAAGGCCCAGAGGATGTGAGAGCAAGTTGGTGTGGCAGATGGGAGGATAGTGAATGAAATCAGTGACTGCCCGTTTTTCTTTCTCCAGATTCAGCAGAGCTGAGCAGCGGGGAGACGGAGGAGCTGCAGCGGATCAAATGGCATCGGAAGCAGCTTCTGGAGGACATCCAGGTATGTATGTGTATGTGTGCACACTCACACACTCACCCTCACAAACAGGCACTCCCACCCACATTCATGCAGACACATCCCCAAAGCACACACTCTCCAACAAGCACTCAGACGTGCTCGCACGCCTCCCCACTCACTCCTGATCCCAGCCAGCCTTGTCGGTGAGTGGGGCCAGAGGCCGGCTCACATCCAGCCGCAGCCCCAGCCCCCAGGAGTGCGGAGAACAGCAGAGTTCTCTAGGGACTCCCCACGTCAGGGCTCCACTGCCAGGACCCAGAGAGAGCCCGGAGATTGTGGGAGGGACGCAGAGCACCCCAATTTAACACCTACCCTGTGCTGAGCCCTGCCTGGGCTTTCTGACCTTCATCTTATGGCAGCTGTGACCCCACTGTGTGGCCTCAATCAGCTCCTGTCCTCAGGCCGGGCCTCAGTTTCATTTTCCCTAAAATCGAGATCATTTAGTCAAGATGTCACCCAACGTGCGCCCAGCACCAGTTCAGCCAGTTCACCAGTCAGTTTCTTAGACGTTAGCTCATCTGATTCTCCGCAGCCCTCTAAAACAGGCCTTGCTTCTGTTCCTGGAACGTGTCACGCTCCGTCCTGCCACTGAGCCTTCGTACGTGCAGTGCTCTCCCCCGGGGCTCTTTCCCAAGGGCATCCATGGCTCCTCCTTCTCATTATGTCATGCTCAGCTCAAAAGCCCCTCCTCAGAGAAGCTGTTCTGACCACTCAAGTGCTGCAATCCCCCAACCCCACCCCACCCTGCCCCACCCTGCCCTGCCCCAAACACAGGACTCCTCTCTATTCAAGTACCCTCTTAATCTTTAGCAGTCATTTTGCTTGCCTATGACCACCCATGCCATCCCAACCCCACTAGACTGGGCTCCGTGGAGGGGTCTGGGCTTGTCTTGCCCACCACTGTATCCCCAGACCAAATGGCCAGGGCGTAGTAGGTGCTAAATTAACATCTGCACATGGACCCCCATTTTATTTGTGGGGATGCCGCTCAATGGCTGAGCCAAGAGCACCTGGCTGGGTCCCAGGGCAGTCCTCAAGACCACCTCCATCACCAGCATCCCACAGATCTGCCAGGCGCTCCAGCCCCGGCCCTGCAGGGAGGTGCTGGACCAGCTGCCACCCCTCCAGGTCTGCCCAGAGGGGTGGGGGGTGGGGCTTGGATTCCCTCTGCCGCTGGGCGCTTCCTATGGGGTCAAGACAAAACAAGCTTGCAGTTAGAAATTGGGTGTGACACTGCCCCTTGCTGAGCCTGTTTCTCAGGAATTGCAAAGTCCCTGAGAAGAGGGGCTGTGCTGCCTCGTGCTCTAGTGCAGTGTACAGAGCAGTACTTGGTGAATGGAGAGGGCAAGAGGAAACAGGCACAGAGGAAAATCAGAGAGGAGTTGGGCCCAGTTATAGGGGCAGGAAGTGGTGCCTCCTGATGGGGGAGGCAGTAGGGAGCCATGGAAAGAGTTTGAGCAAGGGAAGGGGCAGACTCCACGCTGTGTTTCACAAAGATGGCAGCTGATGGGAGAGGGCTGGGCTGAGGGGCAGGAACCTTTACAACTGCAGAGCGGAGAGACCGGGGAGGGGGATGGAAATACGGTAGAGGGAGTGGGGGTGGATAGAGAGAGAGGTTTCTGAGGAAGAATCCTAGGACCTGGGGACTGACTGGGTGTGCAGTGGATGGGGGATTGGGGTTGAGGGTGAACCCGCTTAGGGGCTTCCCTCCCCCAACAAGACCTGGTGGAGGGATGGATGCAAGAGGAGGCAATACATTTGGCTTGGGACTTAGGGAGTGTGAGACATCTTGGGGAAGTGGGGATTTCAGGGGGATAGTCCTTTAGGATAGGAGCTCAGCCCAGAGGTCAGGGAGAGGGGCTAGGGGTGGGAGTCTTCTACTTTCCCAGCCTCTGCCCCCTAACTTTCCCTCCCCAATGGGCTGCACGCCACCCCAACAGAAGCTGAAGGATGAGATCGCAGATGTGTTTGCCCAAATTGACTGCTTCGAGAGCGCGGAGGAGAGGTGAGGGGCCTGGCCAGGAGGGGACCCTGGGAAGTTGCCACAGTTACTTCCCGAGGATGTCACACTGCAACTGAGCAGGGGCCAAGCCTGGGCTCCAGCCTCCCGAGGAGGAGGTAGCGGTGGTGAGATAGGAGCAGGGTGGCCTTGGCTCCATCACTGGGGTCTGCTCCGGTCCTTGCTTCCAGACACAACCCCATCCTCCCACCCCCTCCACCCAAAGTCTCTCCAGCCAGGAGATTTTGTTGTCTAGGAGCACCCCGGGTTGAGACGGGGAGAAGGAAGATGAGGAAACCAAGGGCTCTGTGGGGACCCAGGCAGGGCCGTGTCTGTCTGCCCCACCCACTGGGGACCATCTGCCCTGCCCCTTCTGTGGGAAGACTCTCAGTGGCTTTAGGACCTGAGATTGGTCCTTCCCTCCCATGAGCCTCAGTTTCCCCATTTGTGCAACAAGGAGGTTGGGTCCTGGGGCACTCACTCCTATGTACGGTGGTCCAGGAAATCCCTTCACTCCACACCACAGCTCTCTGTTGCCTCTGACCTCAGCCTTTCAAGCTGCCCGCAGGCACACACGCACGCACATGTACACGCGTGCACACACACGCAGCCCCGTACCTCCAAATTCCCAGGCCTGGCCCTGACAACAGCAACTCCTGCAGAGCACTTACCACCAGCT
Organism: Bradypus variegatus; assembly: GCA_004027775.1. Taxonomy (NCBI): domain Eukaryota; kingdom Metazoa; phylum Chordata; class Mammalia; order Pilosa; family Bradypodidae; genus Bradypus; species Bradypus variegatus. The sequence continues at coordinate 32,856 of PVKY010000986.1, read as the reverse complement.
AGCTGCTGTCAACAAGGCTGGAATCGTCCCCATTCTGCAGGTGGAGAAACTGAGGCACAGAGCAGTGAAGTGACTCACCCAAAGTTGCTCAGTCAGTAAGGTGGAGCTAGGATTTGCCTCCGGAGTCTGTGTTCTCCCCACTGACTCCCCAACTCCAAATGCAGGGCCCCTCTAAATGCTTCCCAGGGAGCAGCTCCAGGCTCCTGGGTGCTGGGATCCCAGGAAGAGTCTGATTCTGCAGCTCTGGGGGCCCCAGCCCCTGCAGTCCCCCACTCTCCCAGGTGATTCCAAACCAGGCCCTGAGAACCACACTTGGCTCCAGCTGAGGAAAGGGCCCTTGGGAGCTGGGGGCAGGGTCCATGGGGGAGGTCCCCGGGGTCCTGGGGCAGCCAGGCTGACATCCTCACATCTGCAGCCGGATGGTCCAGAGGGAGAAGGAGCTGTGCATTGGGCGAAAGAAGTTCAACATGGACCCTGTGAAGGTAGGCAGGGTGGGGGGCACCATGGGCTGGGTGCCTATCCAACATCCCCTTGTTCCCTCCGCTGGCACGATCACCCAATTTCCCAAGGAGGAGACCAAGCCCCAGTGGGACTGAGCACCTCCAGGGCCGCGTGGCCAGGCAGGGGCAGAGGCTCCACCAATGCACAGCCCGGCGCCCCGGGGAGCAAGGGAGGGGGGTGCATTCTGACATCTGCAGTCTCCAGCGAGCCCCTCTCCCTACCTGGGCCTCTGTTTCCCCCTCTAGGAATAGGACCTTGGGCAAAGGGGTACTTAGATACTGGAGCTCGGTTTCCAGAAGTTTCTCTGCTGCTTGGCTGGGTGGGAGCTAGTCCTGTGGCACCTTTGCCAATGTCCCCTCCTCTGGCACAGACCCAGAGGACTCAGGGCTCTCCCCTCCCACCCCCACCCCACACCCAGCCAGGTGGCACCAGGCTCCGTTTCCTGCAGGTCTGGAGACAGGAAGAAGCCACAACTGACACCCGGAGATGGGGTCAGGGCAGCCGGCTGAGAGCGCCAAGCTGGGGTCCCTGGAAATTTACTGCTCTGGCTTAGAAGGCGGGGCTCCCCGCCAAAGGCCCCCAGCCACACACCCCTTCACTTCGGGGCCCTCCACCCGCACACATGCACTCCCACTCACCCACTCACACATGCACACTCACAACACACTCCTGCATGCTCACATGCACACACACTCACGCCACACACACTCCCACTTAGGTACACACCCCACACACCTGTGTTCATACAACCCACACACACACACCACATTACACACTCTCTCACACATGCACACACACACACACCCCCACTTAAGCCCACCCACAGGCCCTCACCTGCGAGGGGTCCCCATCTGCCCTCAGCCTGTCACCCAGGGCCTCCCCGCCTGCCCCACCTTCCAGCAGCTTCCTCTAGGAGGATCAGGGACCTGAAGGAGCCATCACAGAAACCAGACACCAAGCCCCTCGAAGTCCTAGAATTAGAGTGACTGGCTCTGTCCAAGGGGAGAGAAGCTTGTGTATTGTCAAATCAGAAAAGCAGGTTTTAACGTGGAGGGCAGGGACGTTCTCATTTCCATCATGACAATGGAAACTGCCTCTCTCTAAGAGGTAGGATTTGGACAATTTCCTCCCCCTTTTTTTTTTTTCCGGATAAACTATAAAGTTTAATAAATCTTTCAAGGAAAAAAAGAAACACATAACTATTCAGACTCCATTTCACTGACACAAAATTACACTTTGTAGTACAAGGAAATACCTATTTACATAATCGATGACATTCTTCACTGAAGTCCATAATCATTTCATGATACATGCACTTCCCCCTGAAAACTTAAATTGAATTGCGACCCCCTTTTTATCCATTTTGTTTTTGTTTATAAGAACACAAACTGTCATCAAGAAATGCAGGAAGCATCTCACCCTCCTCCTTTACTTTATATCTAAAATAAATTTTGCCCTTACATATAATTATTACATCTAAACCGTAAGTGCTTAATAATTTAAGTAGAAACGTATGACAAATGCATCAATATGTTGCAATATATGACATTTTTAAAAATGTACCTTTGTTTTTGGGAAAGTGAAAATGCGTGCATTCAAAGGAAAATCCACCAAACAACCCGCCCAGTCAAAATTCCACCATCCTGTCTCGGGTGTGTGCGTGTGTGTTTGTGTGTGTGTGTGTGTGTGTGTCGCACTAAACATTTAAATAAGGCCCTTCTCATGATCTTGTGTTCGTGTGTGTACGTGCGTGCGAGGGTGTGGCGAGAGAGGGAGAGAGAGAATGTGTCTGGATGCGGTGTTTTGGGGCGCAAGATGGTGAATGTCTTCGTGTGCTCGTTCCTGCAGGCGGCCTGACTGTGCGTGTGCGCGCGTGGAAAGTCAGGGTCCTTTCCGCGTCAATTATGCGAGGTCATGTGCCTGGAGAGGTGGTGGCGCTCCCTGAACGACTCGTTGCAAATGGGGCACTTGAGTTTTTCCTCCCTCCGCCGTTTCACCAAGGGCTCCATGGCGTACTCCTTTTTGTGGTGCGACCTCATGTGGTACACAAGGTCGGAGGTCATGCAAAAGGAGGCATTGCACTTGGCGCACCAGTTCTGCGCGGGCAGACACAGCGAGGGGAAGGAGGGCGGCAGCAGCGTCCTGCCGCCGCCGCCGCCGCGATTTCCTCCCCTTTTGATTCAGCTGCTTTTTTTCCTAATTTTCATACAATGGACAGTGGATTACTTGTATGAAAAATGAAATGTTATTTTAAAATAACATAGAGTTACAGAGGTAAAAGGAAGGACTGGCTCTTTGAATCTTAGAACTACAAATTCTTAGAATCATTGGAGCATTTAATCAATCTCAGTCTGAAGGTGACCCTGGAGAGCACCTGGCATGAACCTGTTCCAGTACAGGAACTCTGTTTCTCCTTGCACACCTCCAGACATGGGGAACTCACTACCTACCAAAGGCAGCTTCTATTAAGGAGGATGCAACTTCCCAGAACAGGCTGTACCAATGCCAGAATGCCAGGCCCCAGGGCTCTGGGTGTGGGGGCTCCCTCCCTCCCCCCTCTCAGGCCAGCCGCTGTGCGGGGGCTGCTCACTGCTCCATGTGCCACCTCTAGGGTGTCCAGTACCTCACTGAGCATAAACTGCTGACCTCCAACGTCCAGGACATCGCCCAGTTCCTGTACAAGGGTGAAGGCCTCAACAAAACAGCCATAGGCATCTACCTGGGGGACAGGTAAGGGGGTCGGGGGCTTAGAGAAGAAGGCAGGAAATGAGGGTGTGCAGGTGTGCATAGGCCGGTATGCGTGTGGACGTGCATGCCTGTGTGTGTGAGAGTGTGCAGGTGAGTGAGGCAGTGAATTATGTTAGCAAAGTCCCAACTCGTGGGATCTGAACAAAGCAGCCTCCCTGCCTGCCTGCCTTCATTCATTCAACAAGTGAATCTTTTTGAGAGCCGACTGTCGTAAGCCCTGCATTTATACCAGTCAGCAAGACAGACGAAACCTCTGCCCTCCAGGAGGTACATTCTAGTGGGGGAGACAGATCCTAAAATATGCAAAATACGTTAGAAAGCTATAAGTTCTATGGAATAAAATGAAAGCAGGGAAGGGAGATCAGAAGTGCTGGGGACTTCGAGGTGTGGGCACGAAGTGTGGCAAGCAGAAGGTGAGGTCAGACTGAACCTGAAAGGAGGTGAGGGTTTGAGCCACTCAGCTTTCTGAGGGAAGAGCATTCCAGGCAGAGGGAACTGTGTGTGCAAAGGCCCAGAGGCTGGAGCATGCCTGGTGTGCACAAGGAAGAGCAAGCTGGTGAGACTGCAAGGGAGTGAATGAGGGAGGAGGAAGGGGGGGCGAGGCGGAGGGCCCTGGGAGGATTCTGGGCAGAAGAGCACTCAGTCAGGCCCCCTTGGGCAGCCGGGGACAAGGGCAGAGCAGGGAGACCGGGAGGAAGCTACTGCAGCTGTCCGAGCAGGCGATGAAGTGGCTGGGGCCACAGTGGTGGCAGTGGAGGTGAGAAGCCATCAGGCATATCTCCACCTCGTTCCTGTAAAGCAGGATCGGGGGGCATGGCCTGGCCTCCCAGGACAACTGCAGGCTTCCTGCTCTTTCCCTCTGCAGTGGACCCACCTTCCCGGGCCCAGGTAGGACTGCTGGACAGGTGTGCACTGCCATGGGCAGGGGCTGGACCAGCGAGCCAGCCACCCTTCTCCCAGGCACCCAGGGGATCCCTTCTTCCCTCTGGGTGTGAGCAGGGAGTGTAGGCAGCAAGAAGGGCAGCTCCTGCCTGATTTGAGAGCTGGGGAGAGGGTTGGCATTTTACAGATGAGGACTTGGGAAGTTCAGGTGGCTTGAGGGGGTCACCCAGGTAGAGAGTGACAGAGGAAGGATTGGACTCTGGCCCAAAGGCTCCCCTCCCGGGCCAGACCAGGGCCAATGAGCCAGCCTGGGTGTGCACAGGTCCGCACATGTGTGGGGGGACATGAGTGTGTGCCTGGGGGTGGGACGTGGGGGATAAAGAGATGTGAGCAGATGGTGGCTGGCCCCTGGAAGGAGGGCCCTCTCTCCCCTTCTCTCCCTCCCCCCACCTCAACCCCCTCCAGGAAGTGGGAACCAGCAAGTTCCCAAGCGTGTCCTGCCCCTGGGAAAGGGATGGAGCCAGCAGAGAGCAAACCAACCCCTTCCTCCCTCCCACTCCCCAGGGACCCCGTCAGCCTGCAGGTCCTCCAGGCCTTCGTGGACTGCCACGAGTTCGCCAACCTCAACCTCGTCCAGGCCCTCAGGTCAGTGTTCCGGGACACAGGGGCCCAGCCTCGAGGGTGATAACTGGGGACGCTGGGGACATCATGACCCATACAGCCAGCCCGTGGGACAGGGATCAGGCACAAACAAAGGTTCAGGAGCCAGGAGGAGGAAGCAAGGAGAGCAAGAACTAATGGTGGTTCCCACCTCAAAGAGCGGAGGTGAAGGTTAAGTGCACTAGCCTGGCTGGCACGGCCACAACTCTTAGGGTATCATCATCATCGAACCAGCGTCATCACATCCGATTGCTCTCACGCTGCTCTTCTCACTGCCGTTACTACCGCTCTTTGGATTGGTGCTTGCTTTACTTATTTTATTAGCACAACTTAACATATATTGTATTTACTATTACTGTTTTCTAATTAGGATATATGGTCATTATTCTTATTTTTATAGCTGCAGGAGGCTGTACAGGGTATTCATTCATTCATTCCCTCATGCAACAAGCCTTGACCAAGCAGCTCTGCGGCCCCCGGACCTGTGCCAGGCCAAGCAGGAGATGGGAAAGGAGCAGACACGTCCCTTGACCCCGGGGAACTTAGCTTGAAGCTTAAGTTCCAAGAAAGGGAGGCCCAGCAGGGGCCACTAGAATGCCCAGTTCAGGTCCTAGTTCTGCCACCCACTCCCTGGGTGACCTTGGACAAGTCACACAAACTGCTCTCTGCCTCAGTTTCCTCATCTGTGAAAGGAAGACAGTAATAGTACTTATCTTCAAGGGGTGTGAAGACCGAATGAGAAAGTGCTTAGAACTGAGCCGTAGAGAGTGCTTAGTGAGTACTGATGATGAAGATGATGACAACAATGGAGATGGTGGTGGTGATGCCAGGGAGATGGGTGCCTGAGAGGGGACATTTGATCTGGGCTTTAAAGGGTGATTAGGAGTTTTCAGGACAGAAAAGGGAGGAGTCACCACTGTGCAGGCAGTGTGACCTTTTCCCTCCAACTCCCATGCTCGTTAAGGGAAACGGTAGGTGGCTTGGGAATCTCCCATGTTCATTTGTTCATTCGTTCATTCATTCATTCATTCCTTTCCTCATTCAACAAGCCTTTATTGAGCAGCTCCGGGACGCGGAGGACTGTGCTAAGCCCAGCAGGAGATAGGAGAGAAGCAGACACGTTGCTTGCCCTCAGGGAACTAACTTGAAATTTTAGTTCCAGGAGAGGGAGGCCCAGCCGGGGAAGGCTCCGCCCAGGGTCCCACTGTCAGATCCCGCGGCCAAATGGCCAGGCCAGGCCAGCCACAGAACTCAGGCCAGCCACCAAACTCAACCCTCATCAGCTGCGGCAGACCAGACCACAGACAGGGCTGGGGTTCAGAGAGGCCGAGAGCGGGGCACAGCTCAGCTCTCGTGTTCTGAAAGAAAAAGCATTCTTGGAAACCTGTTGAGTGCTTGGTGCAGAATCCCTTACCCTGCCCCATGAGCCTGGACGACAGGTGCAGCTTCTGCTGCTTAAGGGTTAAAGAGTCTGAGCCTGGGAGATTCTGAGTAGCTTGCGGTGGGTCCCACCGAGCTCCCACCCACCCCACTGCCCAGGGCCCGTTCCTCCCCCAGGCAGTTCCTGTGGAGCTTCCGGCTGCCGGGAGAGGCCCAGAAGATTGACAGGATGATGGAGACTTTTGCCACCCGATATTGTCTCTGCAACCCGGGCGTCTTCCAGTCCACAGGTGCTGGGAGCCGGGTGGGTGGGACCTGGGCCCCGTGGCCACCACCCCATCAGGCTTCCCCCACCACCCCAACCCTGGGCTGGGGGCCCAGATCCTTCCGTGAGCTCTCACTTAGTGCCAGCGCCTTGCCAAGCCCTGTGCTGGGCGCTAACAATGCAGAGCTGCCTTGGCTGGGTCCTTGGAAGGGGAAGCCTGGAAATAATGGCACAGGGTGCTCGAGCAGCAGCCACGCTGATCAGGGGTGACCTGTTTCCCAGCTGCTAAAACAAATACCACCCCATGGGTTGGCTTAACAACAGAACTTATTGGCTCACTGTTTCAGAGGCTAGGAGGCTGGCTTCCTCCTGGGGTCAATATCTTCTGGCTGGCCAGCAACACTTAGGACTCCTTGGCTTTTCCATCACATGGCAAGGCACATAGCAGCATCTTCTTTTAATTCTGAGTTCATTTGACTTCCCAGCTTCTGGCTGCTCTCCATGGCTTCCTCTTTCCATGTCCAATTTCCATACTGGATTGAGGCCCACCCTGATTCAGTTTGCACATAGCTCAACTAATAACATCTTCAAGGGTACTATTTACAAGGTCCACAGGACAAAGGGTGTGAACATGCCTTTTGTGAGGGATATGATTCCATCCCCCAGGGAATCAAGAGGTCCAGGATGTCTTCCCAGAGATGGGGTGTGAACAGGGTTGTTGAAGGATGAATAGGAGTTCTCCAGGAGGTCAAGGGGAGAAATGTCCTCTTTGGCAGGAGTTTCAGTGTGAGAAAGACCCAGAAGCATGAAACAGGCCATGCAGGAGTTGGGAGTAAGGTGCATAGGAGGAAATTGGCCAAAGTCTATCAGAGTTTTCCTCCCTAAATCCCTGGTAAGGTGGCCTTAATGTCCATACAAAGATACTCAGAGGACAGGGTGGGGAAGGAGCCATAATGGCAGGCTTGTCTTGGCCTCTTCTTTGGATGCAAAGTTACAATTATAACAACAATAACCAGTTTCATTTCTTGAGCATCTACTGTGTGCTAAATGCTTTAAACATACGAAGTCATCCAATCCTCACATCAGCTCCATGAGGTCGGTAGTATTCCTTTCTGTTCTTTTAGAGCAGAACAGACTCAGAGAGATGACCTGACTTGTCTATGGAAACACAGCAGGATATGGTAGAGTGAGGATTCAAACTGACTCCAAAGCCTGCAGTGTCAACCACTTTACTCATCAGCTATGACCTCACGACCAAGATCTTCCCCTGCTCAGTGCTTGAATGCCCAGCAGAGCACCTTCACTTCACAGCTTTCCAACCTCGGCTTGGTTTCCTCCAGTGAAGGAGAACTCACTGCCTCATAAAATCTCCTATAGAACCAAATATGCCTCCCTGGAGCTGAGCTTCCCTGCACAAGTCCGCCGGAGAGTGTGAGGCGGTGAGCCTGAGCCCCACAGGCCCCTCTGCTCCTCGCCACCCCAGCCCTGCACAGCCAGTCCCCTTACCTCCCCCTCCATTAGCTCAGGAACCACTCCAGCCTGAACACCTTCCCCTAAAGCGCAGCATCGAGAACTCCCACATCAGCTCTGCTGACTTCCCTGAGCACCCCTGGGCTGAGAGGTGAACAAGGCCCCCAAATCCCACAGCCCTGGAGCGCCCTCTGCTCGGCCTTCATCCCTCCCCTTCTAGGGCTGTTTTCCCACGCAGCAGCGTGCACTGATGGAGCTCTGGAGACACAGCCAAGCTGGACAAGCATTTCAGCTCCATGGGGGAGGCCTTGGGTTCCCAAGCGAGAACTCTGTCCCCACCAGATCCCCATCCACCTGTCCCTCTCTCTAGCCAAATCTCCTTACTTCCCACTGCACCTCATTCCAACCACATTGCCCTCCACCCACCAATCCCCCAACCACAAACCACTTCACCACCTCAAGGCTTTTGCACATGCTGTTCCTTCTGCACGGCACGCTCTTCCCCTTCCCTGCCTCCACTGCTCCTGCCCACCCTTGGCCTTCAGGTTCGGGGCTTCCTCCCAGGCCTGCCCTGCACACATGTCTTTGTTCTCCATCCCTGCCCTCTGCTCACCTTCTAGAGAGCATTTGCCCTACTTCACAGCCATATATTCATTTGGTGTTTATCATCCATCAGCTCTACACTAAACATCCCTCAAGAGTACTATCAGGTCAGGTTTATTCACCAGTGAATCCCCAGCCCATAACACATAGTAGATGCTCAATAAATGTCTGTAGGAAGGAATCTTTAAAGCATCACATTTGAACCACAGTCCAGCTACTTCTTCATTATGTGACCTTGGGCACATAACTCAAGCTCCTTTTGCCTCAGTTCCCTCATCTGTAAATTGGGGGTGGTAACTGTGACTGCCTCATCGGGGTGTCACTGGGACGTGAAGAGCTTAGCACAGGGCAGGCGTCAGCCACATTAGGTGATACTGTTATCACAGGTGGAGTCATAGGATGCTCGAGAACATGAAGCTACATCAAACATAAACCTCCTGATGTCACAGATGGGGAAACAGAGGCTCAGGGAAAGCAGGTGCTTCCCCAAGGTCAAGCAGAGACTTGGGGACACAGCTGGACTTCTCTGGCTCTGTACCCAGGGCCTAAATATACCACAAAAGAGCCAGAGTAGCAATCACCTCCCTCCCAAACCATCCGCCCAGCCTCACTCCCAAGCACATGACAGCCTGGGGAATGGAACAGGAGCCCCAGCTCCACAAGCCCACAGTGCCAGCAAGATTACAAAGCAGTGCATGATTAAGCCTGAGAGTGTTGCCAACAATAAATGTTCTCCGAATTCCAAGGAGGCAGAGAACAGAGTGGGCAGGGGGGCTGGAGAGGCCCTGTGGGGAGGAGGGCCGGGGCTGGAGCTGAAAGAGAAAGAAGGATTAAAGAAGAAGGAAAGGGAAGCGGGGGTATGCCTGGCAGGGGGCCCCTCATGAGCAAAGGTGCAGGGGTGGGCAGGCAGCCAGGGCCCGGGAAAGTGCCCACTGAAGGTTGTTGGGAGCAGGCAGTCGAGTGAGGAGGGGAAGGAGAGGCCAAGGCCAGGACCATGACCTGCTGTCCCCACCCACAGACACCTGTTATGTCCTGTCCTTCTCCATCATCATGCTCAACACCAGCCTCCACAACCCCAATGTGCGGGACAGGCTGCCCTTTGAGCGCTTTGTGTCTATGAACCGCGGCATCAACGACGGCAGCGACCTGCCCGAGGAGCAGCTGCGGGTAAGAGGGCGTGGCCCCTGGGCCCCCAAGGGTCCTGTCCTAAGAGGGACCACACGGACAGGGGCCTACACTTAGCTGCATTGCACAAGAGGTGGCCTGTTGAGACAGACCGCTTCAAAATGGGCCTGTGCTGAGATGGACCACCCAGGGAGAGGCATGTCCTGAGATAGCCCACTCAGAGAAGCATGCCCTGAGATAGACACCTGAGAGGAGACTGCACTGAGATAGACCACCCAAGAGATCTGAAACAGATCTCTCTGAGAGGGGCTGTGCTGACATGGACCACTCAGAGAGAGGCATGTCCTGAGATAGCCCACCATGAGAGAAGACTGTACCATCACCAAAGACCATCACAAAAGAGACTGGTCCTGAGATGGACCTTCCCAAGAGTGGCCCCTATCTTGAGAAGGATGTCCAGAGCTAGACCGCCCAGGAGATGCCTCAGGGCACCTCTCACAGCTCAAAACTATTTCTTGGAACCCAGAATTGTTAATCTCTCAGAATGAGGTTGCTAAAAGTCCTCAGTTTCTGTGCTCAAACGCCTCCTTCCTTTAGAGAGGAGGAAATTAAGGACTTCTGCGAGGCACACGATAGCCTCCCGCCTCCCTGTCAAACACTGCACGCCCGGCACAGGGACCCAGTGGCAAATCACAGGCCCTGACCAAGTTCAGGGTCTGGGTGGGGAGATGAAGCCTGTGAGAATAAGTGCTGCATGATTCATATTTACTGACTAGGAGACACAGAGGCCATTGCTGGGAGAGGGTGACATCCTGGAAGACTCCCCAGAAGAGGTGACTTTTGAGCTGGGCCTTGAAGGTTGAGGAGGAGAAGAAGCATGGAAAGGACATTCTAGAAAAGGAAGCTGCCAGAACTTGCCTGGCCTGGTTGGGAAGGAGGAGAGGCATCGAGTGTGGTTGCCTATGGGGACGTGTGGACTGTAATGGGCGGCTAGTGGGGCCAGAGTGCCCAGGGCTTTGAATGACAGCCTCAAGGGTTTTTCCATTCCCTATGGGCAACAGGAGTCAGGAGCAATTTGTGAACCTGGAAATGAGAGATTCAGAGCCTGGGTTAGCCAAAGGGATGTGCTGATTCATGTCAAGGGCTGGCGACACCCCAGAGCTCAATAGAGCTTCAATCCCCCATGGTCAGGGCCTAGGTTAGCACCCCACACACCTCCTACCTCCGGAATCTGGGTAGAGCCTGCGTCTTGAAAGATTCTGACACCCCTGTGTGTCTGAGATCCACCCCACACTTAGCCTACCACTGCTTGGTCCCTAGAGGAGAAAGTCCCCTGGGGGGCCGCTCCATAGAATGGGGGCCTGAGAGGTGGTAAAGTGCCCCAACCCCCATCTCTCTGCCTTCCCAGTGACCATGGGTAAGGCCTCACCCTCTCCGAGCCCCCGTTCCCTCAACCAGGAGGGTGGGATAATAAGCCAGTGTCTCAGAGCTGCTGTGAGTTGTAATTAAAAAAAAAAAAAATGTAAAGGGTAGAGCCTCTGCCAGGTACATAGTTCAGGCTCTAAATGGTGGCTTTAAAAACACGCCATCTAATAATGCCTGAAACATAAAAGGCATTTGAGAATTGGCAACTCATCTCATTTCGGCTCCTTGAGTCCCAAAGCTGGGCACACCTTGTCTGGCAGATTAATTGTATCTCCCAGGGGCCCCCATTACTTCCTTCAGCCCCCAGGGAGCCTTTCCGCAGCTCTCTCCTTAGGTATTTTTTCTCCAATTCAAGCCTTTTGTTGGTCTATAGGGTTTTTGGGTCTATTATCTCAATTTAGCCTCCAAGTCTGCCTGGGAGGTCGTGGGGAAGGTTTATTATCCTCTTCAGCAGCCAAGAGAGGCAGGCCAGGGGTAGGGAAAAGAACAGAGCGTTGAAGGGAATGTAGCCAAGTTCTGGCCACACCACTTGGGCTGTGTTACATTAGGAAAGGGGCTTGACCTCTCTGAGCTCCTGCTTATAGGATTAATGTAGAAATGCAAGGTTTGTAGCAAAGGGCCTGGTGTCACTGGAGTGGCCCATCAAGCCAGCAGCTTCCCAGGGCCTGTTAAAGGAGAACCACACAGAGGTGGCCCCAGCTGTTCAAGGCTTCAGCGTATATAAAGTTAGGACTCAGTTTGAAGCACATTCATATATTCAAAGTTCACCATTTTGCAGAAGGATCCTCTGTGAAGTGACTCCAACTTGAACAACACTTTTAAATTGAGGGCTTAATTCATGAAAATTGTATTTACATAGCTGCATGGCCTAAGGGCACACAGCTGGGAAAAACTTCAGAGAGGTACATCTTGGGAGCCGGGGTCGGGCAGGTTAAGCCGCTGCACCCTGGTCATCCAGGTGGGGACAGGGCAGAGTGCCCGCGAGGCTGCCGGGGAAGCACAGGGTCTGGACTCCCTGGGGCTGAGCCTCAGTTTCCTTATCTGCAAAGCAGGCTAATGACGCTGCCTTCACATTGCTTTCTGAGAAGCAGAGGTCATGCATGTGGAGCCTCTGGCACTTGACGGGTACCTGGAAAATGGTGAGAGCAGAGCCCTCACCTTGAGAGCTGCTGGGTGGGAGAGGGGGCGGGGTGGAGGGGGAGGAGGAGAGGGGCAAGAATGGGGAAGAGGCTCTCGTCCTTTCATGTTACAGGTGGAGGAACTGAGGCCCAGACAAGGGCACTGTCTCCTAGCCTAGGGCATCTCCTGCTGTAGGCAGCCCTGGCCCTCCCACCCTAGTCAGAGCCTCTCCGCTGCTTTACAGAAACCAGATCCTTTAAGCAACAGCTCAGGGAGGGTGGGCAAAGAAAGGGGGGGGTTAGTGGACTTCCCACCCCCATCATCCTGCCCCTGCCCCATCACACACACACACGCACGCACGTGTGTGCACACACTACCCCCACAAGGAAACTTCTGAGTCCATCTCTGGCCAAAAAACAGTGGGATCAGACCACAGGCCCCAAAGGGTCAGTTCCTACCACACGAGGGTCCCCTCCTTTCTTAGGGAACCTCTGTCCTCCCCTCTGCCGAAGCGTCTCACCACCCTCCAGGCCTCACAGCATTGCAACTGACATCCTTCTAGGCCTTCTCCTCCAGAGCTGGGGACAGGGCTGAGGAGTGAGGCTCCAAGACTCTGATTTAAATGGGTTGTGCTGTGCCGTGAGCCTCTGGTCCCAGATGCCTTGGCGGGGGTAGGTAGTGTGGTGTAAACTTAATCAGAACAACGGTGAGGGTGGCCGGTTATCAGGGCTGACCGTGGCCGGGCATGGCTCTAAGCACATTATGTTCTCGTTAAGTCCTCCTGACAACCTTAGGCAGCTGGCTGGGGATCTCAGAGTTTGCAAGGAGTCTGGATTCAAACCCATGTCTGACTGGCTCCAGAGCCCTTCACTCTGCAGAGATGAGAGGGCAAGATTTGGGGCCAGAGGACTTGGCTGTTTTATCCAGCTGGCAGCTGCTTCCTGGCTAGGGAAGTCTCGGCTTATGTGACTGAAAGATCAAAGACTGATGTGGTTTCAGGCAGGCTGGCAACAGGCTTAGCTAGATCCAGGTGCCCAGTGGCACCAGGATTCAGTTCCCCTTCTCTCCAAGGTGGCTTCCCTCTCCCCAGGTGGTGGCTGAAATTGGCCCAGGCAGCCCCAGGCTTCCGTCTTGATCAGCAGCCCTCTTTCTCGGCAGTTCAAACAAAAGTCCCAGAATTAAGTCCTATTGACTGGCTTGGGTCACATGTCCCTCCCTGAACCAATCACTGGGGCCAACCAGTATGAAATGCTGATTGGCCAGAATATGAGTCATTTATCCATTCCCAAGGGGGGCAGGGTATTTCTGCCCCCCCACCCCACCCCACCCCCCAGCAACCTGCACAGAAACTGGGGGAGAGGTGAATCTCCAAAGGAAAACTGAGGGGTGAAGGGAATGGATGTGGGTCAGCAGAACCACTGGAAAGGGCGGTCGTCTTTCCAATCGTGCCCACCCAGCCTGGAGGAGACCACCTGGCCCAGTGATGCAGTGGAGGCTGGTGCGGGGGGGGGGGGTTAACAGGAGAGGCTGATGTTTAAAAGGTACAGGAAATGTGGGGGCAGAATGTGCAGACTGATAAAGTGACCGCAGAAACTGCCGGGTCCCCCTGTGGGTTTTGTGGGGGCCCGAGCCCCCCTGTCTGCCACCCTGCCCGCCTCCTCGGGCCCTCCAAATGTTTGTCTGTGCTGACAGCTCTGCCGATGGGGCCTTCCGGGCACAGGCCTCTGTTGGAACAGCCACACCACCTGGGAATTCCCAGGGCTTAGCCTGGCCTGGGTGGGAGGTAGCCAGGGCTTCCCCGGCTGCTCTGGGGGAACAGGGGTAGGGGCTGCAAAAATGAGAAACTGTCCCCTGCTCCTGCCCACCCCCACACCACCACAGTCAGGGCTGAGCCACCTGAGGCCAGAAACCATCAAGCCCAGGAAAACCTGCTCTGGGCCTGCCCCCTGCCCTGGACCCCTGAGCTCAGAGCAGACCTTCAAAAACCAACAAACACCATTTCTAAAACTTTGGGGGATCAGGCAATACTTATGAAATTTTTCTTTTAAAATTTCAAGGAAACAGCCTGAATGGCGGTTTAATTATGATTTAATTATGTTAGCGATGGCAACACAAATTGTGTCTGGTTTTAATAAGCAGAAATAGACAATTTTGAATCTGTTTTTCCAAACACTTGGAAATCTGGGCAGGTTGTTCCTGGAACCCCAGAGCCTCCTGGTGGGAAGTTCAGAAGACACAGGCATGATCTAGCACTGACATCCATAATGGCCTGCAGGGGGAGGGTCCCAGCCCTGCTTTGCATACCTCCAGTGATAAGGAACTCATTACCCTACAAGATTGCTCCTTCCATATTTTAGCAGCTCTAACTACTAGAAAGTTCTCCATGGAGAATTAAAATCTGCTCCCCACCCCCACAATTGGAGGCCATCCAGAACAGGTCATTTCCCTCTGCCGAGGGGCCTGAGAATCTGAGGTCAGCAGCCCAGCCCTGAGTCTCACCTTTAACAAGGCCTCTGATAGGGCAGCCAATCCCTGTCTTCCCCAGCAGCTCTGGACAAGCCCCATTTATCTGCCACCCCACCCACCTAGGGATGCACCTGGGAGTCTCTGCCGTGGCACCTGAGCAGATAAAGGGGCCCCTCCCACCATGGGCATTGCCCAAGGAGGCCTGACTCTGGCTGCTGTGACCCAGAGTGTATGCGTGTGTGTGTGCACGCACACCTGTGTGTGCATGTGCGTGTCTGCACCTGTGCATGCCCAGGGGCACAGGTAGGGCAGGGTAGGGGTCCCTGCCTCAACAACTGTGCTTGTGTCTCAACACAGGGGTGACATTCTGCAGCTCACTCATTGGGCCTGTTTGAGCAGCGCTGGGTGGTCAGGTGGAGGTGGAGTTGTATTGCCTTCTCATCACCTTCACCTTGACTTGGAGGTAGGGGAGGAGCTTCTGACCTCTGTGTCATCCATTTGCTCCCCCGAGGGGTCAGCATGGTTCTCTCCATCTCTCAGATGGGGATGTGGTAGCTCAGAGAGGCCAAGGGATCTGCCCAGGGTCACAGAGCCCTTCAGTGGTGGAGCTGGGTATTTAATCCCCTGTGTCTTCCTGCCACTCAGACAGCAAACAGCTGCCAACTGCTTTGGGCCAGGCCCTAGGGTGTGAGGCCCAGGCCTGCCCTGGAGGAGCCCTTGGCCTAGTGGGGTGGTCCACTCCAAACAAGGAAGCCAATGTCAAATTGCTGGCAGGTTGTGAGGGTCACAGGCATGGCTGCCAGCTCGGTGTCTCAGAGGGGCTGACCTTTGCCCGCTCTGCCCTATAGTCATATGTGGCCTGGTAGGGGGGACATGACACTGTGGGCTGGGCAAGGCCAAGCCTAGGGTGGGAGGGGGAGCACCAAGTGGGCCAGGGGGCCAGGGAGGGTCCCCTGAGAGGAGCCCAGGAACCAACCATGAGCTAATGGCAAGGAAAGAGTTTGCCAGGACATTGAGGGACTCGCCCGAGGCCACGCAGGTCAGGCCCGGCCCAGGCCCTGGTGGTGGCATGTCACAGCTGGGTCTTTCCCTCCTTGTCACGGGCAGCACCTCTTCGACAGCATCAAGAGCGAGCCCTTCTCCATCCCAGAGGACGATGGCAACGACCTCACCCACACCTTCTTCAACCCAGACCGCGAGGGCTGGCTGCTCAAGCTGGGTGAGCAGCCAATGGCATGCGCCTGCGGGCACATGGCTGACACACACACACGTGCTGTCATGCCTGCACACACATGCTGACTCACTCATGTACATGTGGGCATGTACACTGACATGCCTGCACATGCAGGCCCATGGCTGACATACATACATGCTGACATGCCTGCATGCACAAGCACACACACTGGCACACACATCTATGCACACAAGGGCACACATACTGACATGCACACTCATTCATACCAGCACATGCACTAACATGCCTGCACACAAAGGCACACTGCACACACACACAGTCTCATATGCAGCTTCAGGGGCGGAGGCGGGGCAGCCCCAGGTCTCCTGAGCCCAGAGCAGCACTCTGCCTACCCTCCAAGGTCTGTCTGCCCTGGGAACAAGGGATGGTGGCCGGGGAGGGGAAGCCGAGCTGGACTCAGGGGGACAGAGGCAGGCAGATCTGCTGAATGAAGTCTTCATGGGAACTGCCATTGATCAAGTGCCTGCGAGGTGCATTCAGAGGAAGCCAAGGCTCGGCGAGTGTAGGCACTGCCTGAGGCCACACAGCCGGCAAAGTGGCAGATAGTGGGAGGAGGCCTGGGTGTCCCCGAAGGAGGTAGAGGGTGTGCGGCAGGATGTGGCTCAGGGGAAGCCTCCCCTCAAGATGGCTCAGGAACCGGGAGGCTCTGGCCTCAGCAGCAGCCACCAGGCCTCTGCCCTGCAAGGGAGCTGGGGGTGGGCAGCACGGGGGTGGGCACTGCAGCAGCGGCCGCTGTAGAACCTGGCGGGGACCCACAGGGCCCAGCCATCTGCCCCTGCCCCCCACACACTCCTAGCAGCCTCCCTGGCAGGGGCTGCTCAGCTGGGCGCCGTGGCCTGTAGAGGTAGCCCCCCACCCCAATGCCAGACACCCACCCAAGCCCTCTGCCTCTCATGCCCACCCCCTGCCCGTCCCTCTCCTACAGACTGCTTGGCCTCCATTCCTGCCCCAACTAGCTCTTCTCAGCCTGAGTCAGGCAAGAGAGGGGCCTCTGGAGTTGCACGGCCCTGGTTATGTTTCTTGGCCTCAGTTTCCACAACTGTAAAATGAGGATAAGAGTTTCTGGGTGGGTTCAATGTGCAGGAAAACGGCCAAGAACCTGCCTTCTGGAGTTAGGATGCTGGGGTTGGAATCTCAGCTCTGCTGTGGGCCTTGGGCAGGTGCCTTAGCCTATCTGTGCCTTGGTTTGCTTGTCTGTAAAATGGGGTTAATAACAGCACCTTCCTCGTAGGTGGCTATGGAATTAATAACAAATACACATAAGAAACCTCTAGAAGAGGCCCAGACAGCATGGCCTCAGGTGAACCAGGGGTGCCAGTGGCAGGAAAGTGCAGGGAATGGCAAGAGGTGTACCTGGGGCCTGGTCACAGAGGAGCCTTGAAAGCCGGTCAAGTGTCTCAGGGGAGCCTGGGGGCGGGGGGGGCGGGGATAGGATCGGTGAAGAGAGTCAAGTGAGGAAGGGATAGGTGGGGGGACTGGGCCAGGCTAGGGGCTCAGGGACTTGGCCGGGGCCCAGGGACAAGCATCCAAGATCTCACTCGTCTACGGAGGCAGGGGTCAGTGGCCTGGGGAGAGGCAGGGCTGACGGAAACTGCCCCATTGGCGTCTCGCAGGGGGCCGTGTGAAGACGTGGAAACGGCGCTGGTTCATCCTGACGGACAACTGCCTCTACTACTTCGAGTTCACCACCGTGAGCTGGGGGGCCCTGCCCCTCCCCACCCAACCCCCTTCCCACCTCCCACCACAGCAGAATTTCAGGATCCTCTGAGATCATTCAGCTCACCCCCAAGCCCATTTTACAGATGGGGAAACTAAGGTACAAAGAGGCAGAGGGGCTGGGCCAAGGTCCAAGGCAAAGCCGGGGCTTCAAGTTGGGCTCTTAACTCCCAACCAGTGCCCTTCACATGCTGCTTCGCTGCCCCCGACTCAGGGCTGCACAGAGCCTGGGAAGATGGACCCAGGGCTCCTTGGGTTTGGGGAGCCTCGCAAGTTCCTGCCCTTGGCCTCAGGGCTCCAGATGCCAGCCCTGACCTTCCCTCCCCTTCCCCTGCAGGACAAGGAGCCACTGGGGATCATACCCCTGGAGAACCTCTCAGTCCAGAAGGTCGATGACCCCAAGAAGCCAGTACGTGGTGGGGTCTGGGGGATCCTGAGGCCAGAGCTGCTGGGGGGGTTTCCTAAAACAGAGCGGGAGGAGAGGGCACTGGGGTGGGCTCTGCCCAGCTCCGCCCGGGTCCGGCCTGCCCTCCCTCTCCCTCTAGGGGTTGCAGACCCTGGGGGCAGGTCAATGTCATACAAAGGGCACATTCTTACCCTGACTCTGATGCTGGCTGGGAGACCCCGAGTGAGCCCCTGCTCCTCTGTCGAGTGGGGATTTTCGGGAGCTGGTGGACGGGTCTGGAACACAGCGAGGGCTCAGTGTGGGAGCAGCAGCTCCTGCCCATTCGTGCTTCTTAGGCACAGGCCTGTGGGGGCAGGGTGTGTCCTGCTGGGTGAGGGCTCCGGCTGCTTGTCCAGCTCCCTCCTGTCTTGCCCACCCTCTCCTCCCACCCCTGCCCTCACCCGGCCACCTCCCCCAGTTCTGCCTGGAGCTCTACAACCCCAGCTGCCGGGGCCAGAAGATAAAGGCCTGCAAGACGGACGGCGACGGCAAGGTGGTGGAGGGCAAGCACGAGTCCTACCGGATCTCGGCCTCCAGTGCCGAGGAGCGGGACCAGTGGATCCAGGCCATACGGTAGGGGCGACAAGACAAGTGATCTCATCTGTAATCAACTCTGGGGTCTCCCTCCTGCTTCAGGCATGCAAATGCTCCCACCTGGCACAGTGCCAGCCCCAGGATGCAGGGGAGTGAGGCACTGATTTTGTGGGACTTTGGGGAGACTCGAGCAAGACACACATGTGCAGCTCTTTGCATAGCACCTGACACTGGGCAAGTGCTTGGTGATGGCGCTGCCATCAGCATCAGTGTCCCAAGGGGTCCTGGGAAGGGCTGCACCTGGTGGAGGGGGAGGGAAGGGCATTCTGGGCAAAGACACGAGGGCCAGGCAGGAGGTGGCCTGGCTGGAGGACATCACCAAGTCCTGGGGAGCTGGTGCTGGGCAGCGTGGGGCCGGGCAGTGCCGGAGGCACAGGGGCCCAGTCGTGCAGGGTCAGCACAAACCCAGCAGTGCGGGGGCCGAGCAGTGGGAGCTGAGGCTGCAGAGGCTGGCCAGGCCTTGGTCGCCATGGCAATGAGCTTGGGTTCCTCCTGGGGGCCATGGGGAGCCACAGACTAGCAAACAGGGGAGCAGCACAGTCAGGAGAGAAAGGCCACAGTGTAGGGGCTGATTTTGAGGTGCCCAAGATGGGTCGTGGGGGGGACAGGCGACATCACCACGGTCCAGGAAAGAGACTTAAGGGTCTGAAATAAGGCAGAGATGGGGTTGGGGAGATAAACAGGCCCCCAACACACGGCAAGAGCATCCACTCCTGTGCACTGGTTCAGAGAGGGGCAGCAACTTGCCCAGGGTCACACAGCCAGGTGCTGGCCATTGGACTCTAGGCCAAGCCCCGTTACTGCTCCAGGGCTGCAGAAAGAAGAGAGAAGGCTGGAGGGACATTGGGAAGGGGAACTGTCAGCCCTGGCACTTGGGGGCCACAAGATTGGTGGGTAGGCTGGCAACTGTCCCAGCCCAGGTGAGGCCTGAGGCTGGCAGATGTACTGGCAGGACCCATGGGAGCTGGCGGTATGTTCATCCTGGGGCTGGAAGAAAGAGAGGGGTCAGGGGGACACAGCCATGGGGAGCCCGAGGGGCCAGGGAAAGATGACAAGTATGCACGGACCTTGACTCTGAGCCTGTGGGGACATGTTGGCGAGGGTGTGTCCTGGCAACCGGAGGAAGACACAGATATTGTCGCTGACTGGGGCCATGTCCAGCTCTCAGCCCCATCATCACTTCCATTTCACAGATGAGGCAGCTGAGGTCCCAGAGAGGACAAGGGGCTTGCGCAGGGCCACACAGTCAGTGAGAGGCAGAGCCAGTGGGTCTACTGATTCCTTTCCCAGCTCCTTCCAGCTCCTTCCAAGAGTCTCTGATAGGACCCAGGAAAGGGGATCTGGCAACACTTTGGGGCAGAGCTCCCCAGGTTCTCAGCTCCCCATGCACCCTCTCCAGCCCTGCCCAGGGGACTCTGGCATCCAGGGAGGCTGGGCTCACCCTGGCTGGGTCCTTGCGGGGGTCATCTGGCCAATCCCCTGTGGTGGGGCAGGCCAGCAGCTCCCTGGAACCCCACAGCCCTGCTTACCTGCCCTGGGAGATGAGACACCTCAACCCACTAGCCCAGCCTTGAATCTTTTCTCCTCCTCCTCGTTCCAGAGCGAGCATCACCCGCGTCCCTTTCTACGACCTGGTCTCTGCCCGGAAGAAGAAGATTGCCAGCAAGCAGTGAGCTTCCCATGCAGGTGGCGCTGGGGGCTGGGCGTCCTGGGATCCCCGGGGCCTGCAGTACCTGGAGACCCCCTCTCACCCTCAGTGCACCCTCTCCTGGCCCCCAGACATCGTCACCCTCCCCCATGTCCTCGAGCTGACAGTGGGGGAGAGGCGGAGCTCAGGACGGTGTGTGGGAGCTCCCAGAGCTCAGAGCCCACCCTCGGCGTCCAGCCACTAAAGTCAAGGGTGAGGAGGGCAGCCAAAGAGAAGCAACCTGGCCTCTCTCTGGGCCTCAGTTTCCTAGCCTGGGGAATGGGTCCTCACTCTCTGAAATGCTGTCAGCCCTCAAAGGAGGGGTTTGGGGTCCTTGAGCACTTCCTGCCCTCGGTGAGGTTTCCTCCTTCAACTCAGGGGGTTC
The DNA here is from genome assembly GCA_004027775.1 of Bradypus variegatus. Taxonomy (NCBI): domain Eukaryota; kingdom Metazoa; phylum Chordata; class Mammalia; order Pilosa; family Bradypodidae; genus Bradypus; species Bradypus variegatus. Next base: position 12,130 of record PVKY010000986.1, on the reverse strand, counting down.
CTCTGCCAGCCCCTCCCCTGTCCCCAGCTGGGGCTCAGCAACCCCTGCCTGAGTGGGGCTCACCACGCACACAGCTCAGCCCATGGATGGGACCCCTGGGAGAAGCCAGGAGCACTGGGTAGGAGCCCAGAGCCCACAGGGTCAGTCCCAGCTTCGCCTGCAGTGCTGTGTGGCCTCTGCCAAGTCACGCTCCTTCTCTGGGTCTTGGCAGAATGAGGTGTTTGGGATAGAAATGTTTTGGCCCCTTCTGGCCCTCGACCCCCAGAGCCCTCCCCTTGGGCCTGCATCCCCGACAGATGGACAAAATTACCCTGGGTCCCCCTGAGAACTTCCAGCTGAGACTCCTGCCCTTGTTTACTGGGCTAGGGTGGTCCCTGGGGTGATGACTGTTAGGGAGACAAGAGCAGAAGTGAGCTCCATCCTCAAGGTGGCACCCCTCCAGGAAATGGCAGACAGTGTTCCAGATATGCGAGAATGGTGGTAGGACCAAGAGGCCAAGAAGAGAGAGCTGTGTGGGCTGTGGTTACCAGGAGGGCTGCCTGGAGGCAGTGGCCAAGCTGACGAGTGACACAGGGCTCGTGCTTAGAGAGGCAGAGACTCGGATCCACTTTCTGTGCTGGACTGCTGACCAGGGGTCCTGCGGCAGTGAGGGGCAGACCCCCAGACCCCAGCATCCTGAGACCCGCTATGGCAGCGCCATCAGAGTAGCACCGCCTTCCTAGCACCGCAGACGGTACTGTCTCTAGGGAGGCCCTGGCCTGGAGGAGGATTCCACAAACAGGCTTCTTCTCAGAAGTACGTTGCACCCCCTCACACTGGCTCCTGGAGGGAAATTCCCTGGCAGGGGAGCAGGAAATGGGGTTGCCTCTGCCCCGCTGCCAGCCTGAGTGAGCAAGCAGGAGCAAGGTGGATTGCTAGGGAGGACCCTGTCCTCCTACACCCCCCACATGCCTTTCCTCCTGGTCAAACATCTCAAGGGTGGAGTAGCTGCCTTGTGGGGTGGTGAGATCCCTGTCTCTGGAGGTATGCAAGCACCTGGTAGTGATGTTGCAATGGGCATCTGCAGGAGGAGACTTTGCCTGATACCTGAGGACTTGCACAGATCCATGTCAACTGTGAGCTGAGCTCCACCTCCGCCACCCCCTTTGGCTCATGAAGGGACAGTCAAGGTTGGCGGATAGAGCACCTGAGGGCCTCTCCTGCCTCTGGCCCACACTGGCTGTGTGACCTTGGCCTTCTCCCTTTCCCTCTCTGGTCCTCAGCTTTCTCCTCCATCACTGAGGGGGTGGAATTAGCCTTTTTTTCAGGTGCAAGTGGCCATTCAGGTTTCACTCAGGGGTGAGAATAAAGCTCATGATCCAACTCATGACTGGAGTTCTGTTTTCTCTTTGACCACATCTGCCGTCACGACCCCACCCCTGGCCCTCCACCCCCATCCCTTTCTCAGCTGAGGACAGGAGGGCCCAACAGGGAAGAATGGGCACCCATGGGGCCCTGGAATCTCATCCTCAGGGATGCTGGGGCCGCCACTCTGGGTGGGAGAAGTCCCCAGCGGCTGGACCCCAAGAACAGGCCTCCCTCAGAGCAGCGGCAAGGGTGACTGGTTCTGCCAAGGCCAGGGAAAGGGGAAAGAACTTACTAACAGACAGCACTGTCCAAACACGGAACTGCTTCCATGGGAGATAAGTAATGAGCCCCCTGTCTCTGGAGGGGTGCAAGCACAGGCAGGCTGAAGTGGTCACTCAGGCTTGAATCTGGTATCTTCCATTTAATTGTACTTTCAACAAATATTCATTGAGTGCCTGCCATGGGCCAGGCAGTTCCGGGCACTGGTGAAACAAAAGACAAAATCCCTGCCCACTTGGGGTTTATGTGTTGACGGTCCTGAATTCTAGGAGTCGAGGCTGTCATTTTAGGATGTGTAGGGCACTGAGTTCACCACCAAACCCTAACCCAGCCCCCTGCCTAAAATTCCACCTTGGGAGTCACCCCTTGAAGACCCTAAGGAACCAAACCAATAAACTTAATCCGTATGTTCTTTCGGCCCACGTTTATCAAGCACCTGCGATGTGCCAGGCTCCAGGCATGGAGCCAGGGATCCAGAGGACCAAGATGAAGACGAAGTCCTCAAACAGAGGAGGCCGGTGCCGGTCACAGCCCAGGGTGGTACGTGCTGTGCTAGAGGGCAGGGGGGCCGGCGGAGCGCTGCTGGGGCTCAGCACCCACGGAGAGAGGGGGCCCGGCCGCAGTCCGGGAACTGGGTGAGGAGCTCTGGCTCATGGCCTCAAGGCTCCTTACTCCCCTCCCCAGGTAGTCCCTGCCCACCTTTCCTCCATCCTGCACTCTTCGCTCTGGGCAGCAGGGGGCCCCCACTACACGTGGACATGACGTCCTGACGGCAGCCCTGGCTGGGGCGGGGCCTCTGCCCGGGGTACAGCCCCAGGCACCTGTGGGGGCGGGGCATTCACGTGGTCCACTTGGGCCCGCGGGCTCGAGCCCTCCAACAGACACCCCGGGGCACACATGGGAGGGGGCTTCCCCTCCCTGTCACACTGGACACAGTCACCCCAGCTCAGCCTGGGGTCAGGATACTACCACACGCCCTCTTTCTGGCTGTGGCACCCTGAGCTAGTTGCTTGCCCTCTCTGCATGTTCTTTTCCTCCCTGACAGGTTAGGCCAGGTGATTTCCATAACACAGGGACTTCTTGTGCCCAGGCGTCTCAGACATGGGCACCACACAGCCCGTCCTGGGAGGGGAGGGGGGGGCAAGCGAGAAGAAAAGCCACTCACTGCAGGAGGCCACAAGGGGGCAGTGCTGAGAGTCTTTCTCTACCATTTACTCCCTGTGTCTTCAGTGCTCTGAGCCTCAGATTTCCCAGCTATAAAGAGGGGGTAATGAAATACCTGCCAAGTGTTTAGAACAGTGTTGGGCACCCACTCAGGATCATGTCCTCACTAGTATGTTCTGTGTACTTGCTTTAGGAGATACAAAGCAGGATGGGGCCAGTGGGGGAAAAGGGTCATGGTGGTGTGGGGGGTGAAGATCTGAGAAGGCTTCTTGGAGGAGGTGCCCACAATAGATGAGCAAAATGGAGGCCTAGGCCTTCCAGCCGGAGGGACCAGCAGGAGCCAAGACAAGGATGCAGGGCAGGGCAAGGTATTTCTAGGATTCCGGTGGCCCCCACCACAAGCCACAAGCAAGGCCACAGGGGGCCAAGAGAGGCCTGGGCCCTGGCAGGCGCTGAGCTTCACGCACAAGGCAGTAGGACCCCGAGTGTCCGAGGCCGCCATGCTCACCACCACAGTGCTCATCGTGTAAAGCACTGACTGGAGGATCCAGTAAAGCTCTCAGCTGCTGAACAGAGCCATCCCAGCAGGAGAGGGGACAAGCCTAGCACGAGATGCTCTGGGGTGGAGCAGGAGAGGGCGAGGGGACCCCTGCCGGGTGCCTGGTAACCCAAAGCTGGTGCTGGGGCCCTGCACCCTGGATGCCGGGGGAAGGGGGAGGGGCAGGAGCTTGGGGAGCAGCCAGGAGCCGGGCGGCAGGTATGAGACACCTGGAGAAATTGACTTATTAGGGACAATGAAAGGAGCTAAATATGTTTGCCAGGTTCAGCGATGACTCAGGCCTTCCCCAGGGGTCCACAAAGTGTGAACATCAAAGGATCAAAGGCAGGCCTCCACCACAGCTCTGCCAGCCTCAAGCCCGGAAGGACCGCCCCGCGAAGGTCCTGAGAACTTGGCCTCTGGCCCGCACAGCCGCCCACCCGCACCCCACCCAGCCCCCACCAGAGCTGTCAGGACAGCTAGGCAGCAAAGGCCCGAGGGAGGCGCATCTGGGGCCAAGCCCTGGCCTTGCCGCCAGGAGCTGCGTGACTTTGGACAAGTGGCTGAACCTCCCTGGACCACATTCCCTCCCATGCAAACTCCCGGGGAAGGGGTGGGAATTTAACGTGGGGGTGTTGAGCAGATGTGACACACACACACACCCACAGAGCAGGGGCCCACCACCCCCTCTAGCCTGGCAGTGTCGTTCCCACCCATGCATCGTCCTCGAGACAGCAGTGAGCACAGCAGTCTCCCCTGCCTCAAACCCAACAACTTCCCTCTAGGAGAAAAGCCAGACACCATGGGCCCTGTTGGGGGGCAGTCCACTCTTGGGGTACCCAGGGGGACTGGGCTGGTGCTGGGCTCCTGGGCAAACAGGATGAGTCAGTGCTGATAGCAGGCCGCAGGCAGGGGAGCCAGAGGAGGGAGGAATGAGCTCCTTGCGCAGCAAGGAAATGGGGGCTGCAACGGGGATGTGAGATGGGGAGGTGGACACTCGGGGAGCTGGGGGGACTGTCAGTGGGGAGGCATCTGCCAGGCAGTGTGTATGGGGGGGCAGGGGTGTTGGGGATGTCTCTGATGTAAGGAAAGCATCGAGCCCCAAAACAGCAAACAGTTTGGCACATTTGGGATACGGTGAACTGTTTGGTGGGCCTGAGGGGGCCAGCCCCTGGAACAGCAGGGCCTGGGGTGGAACAGAAACAGGAACCAGACTGCACGGGCCAAAGCAGTTAGACTTCACCTGGCTGGCAAGGGGGAGCTAGGGAAGGTTCACAGCAGGAGAGGGGACAAATGAAGGAGGCCAGGAGGCCAGGGGAGGCAGGGAGGGATAGGGTGGTGGGTGGACTAGCACAGGAGTGGCATGGGTGCCCTAAGCCTGTCCTTGGACAGCCTCCTTGATCACCCTGTCCCATCCTCCACACGTACAGACAAGCACATGGGCTCTGGTGTCTGCCTGCAGACTTGGGTTCGAATCCTGGCTCCCCACCTCGCTGGCTATGGGACTCTGGGCCAGACACCCCACTATCTCTGGACCTCATTTCCTCAACTCGCAGTTGTAGATGGCAACCCCTGCTGCTGGCAACTGGGGCTTCCCACCAGCAGTCACAGTCTCCAGAGCCTCCAGGAGGGCCTGAGGAGACCCCGGCCCAGGGGGAGGACATGGGCTGGGAGGCTGACCACCCCTGCAAGCCAGGGGCCCCTTGCACCCAGGCCTGTCCTGGAAGAGGAGGAAACCTCTGGTGGGGGGCGTATCACAGAGGCCCCAGGCCCTCCCAAGCCCACCCAGCTTCTCCTGCCCCCATAGTGCAGGGAGGAACTGAGGCAGGAGTGCAAGGGGGTCCTGCCATCTTTGCCCCCACAGGAGATATTGAACCTTGGCAATCTCCCTTTATTTTCTCCTGTGAGTTCTTAGCAGCTGGTGGCCCTGAAAACCAGCCCACCAAGAGCCAGTGCTGCAGACCTGAGCCATTCCCCCAGCCCCCCACCGCCATGCCCAGCATCAATACATCACAGCCAAGGCCACCAATGACCAAACACCAGCTAATGCAGGCACTGTGCCTTCCAACCTCCCAACACTCTCCAAAGGGGGTGCTCACAGGGGGCACAGGACCCAACGAGCAGGGCCTGAACCCGGGGTGAGCCGAGGCTGGCTGACTTGCAGACCCATATAGATTTAGGGTAGCCACAAAGTCACCATCCAAGACAAGTGTCCCTTCTGAGAGTGCTAGAATGCTGGATGGGAGGGGACACTGGGACCATATGAATAAACCAGGACTGTCCTAGGCACCCCAAGATGCCTGGTCACCCTAGAGATTGGACATGCATACAAGAAGCCCAGAAAGAAAGTGAGGTCATCCCCAGGATGTGGCCCTGTGACCTGGAAGGGGTGTGAACCAAGGCTGCTTGACCCTGGAGAAGCAAAGGGCAGCTGTGTCACCCAGGGCAGACTGGGCTCCAGGCCTCCACCAGCACCCAATTCCAATGAACTGTTCCCCAGAGAAGTTTCCCCAAGTCCTGCCCCAAGGTGGTGTCACGTGGCCTGACAATGAATGTGACAAGCCTGGTCAACCACAAATATTAGCTGCCACAAGTATTTTCTTGATGGGGTCTCCTTTGTGGGGGTGAGAGCAAGGGTCTGGACAGAACCACAACCTATCCCATCCTTCCTGGCCCAGCTGAAGTGCTCCTCCTGCAGGAAGCCCTCCCTGACCACCCCAGCCCCGGGGCTCTTTCAAGACTCGCTAGGTTTCACAATAACAGGGTGTTCCAGCCACAGAATCTCCAAAGGAGACTCAGCACCTGGTTTTGACCCAACCCGAAGTGCTCACATTTCAAGCCTTGGGTGACCTGGTTCCATGGTTTGGGGCTGCCAGGTTTGAGGGAGGGGGGTCAGCTTTGGTTGTGCTGCTGGACTAGGGTTCCCCCCGGCCCCATGCCCACCAGCCTCCTCCTCTCTCTGCTTCCACACTGGGACCTCCAGCTCCATCCGGGAGTGCCTCAGCCTGTACAGGCATCCTTCCCCTTCCTCCCGAGGAAACTGAGGCTCATAGAGGTTAAGGGGCATGCCCAGGCCACCCAACACACAGGCTTCATGAGGCAGGCCAAGGCGGAGGGAATGGCATTTATTGAGCAGGCATCAGCTCAGCTCATCCTCCCAGGAGCCCACAGCTAGGCAGGACTGTTCTCAGATAATAGATGGGAACGTCGAGACTCAGAGAGTTTGTCTCTTGCCCAGAGTCACAGAGCCAGGAAGTGGCATCTGGTCAACTCATTCCCACTGGGTGCTGAGGCCCAGCAGCCGGCAGGGAAGTGCAGCACAAGTGCAGGACTAACTCCTGAGACTTCCAGGTCCCGTGGAGCCTTTGAGGCTGAAGCTTAACCCTCTTCTCTGTCTCCCTTCCCCAAGGGCTTTTCAAAAAATATGGGCCCAGAGAGCGTCCAGCTTTAACCCAAATAAATTATCTTTTTAAATAAAATGTTGCCCATTAAGAAATAATGATAAAACATACTCATTGTAGGAAAGTAAAAAATGCAATGAACAGGAAGGAAAAAGTATTCCTCCACCTCATACTATAAACATTTCAGAAGATTTCCAGAAAGCCACTATGATTTGCAATTTATATTTCGGTAATCATGCTGTATAGATATAGAACCTTGTACCCTGTTGTGCCCGTTTGAATGTATTATGTCCCCAAAACACCATTATCTTTGATGTAATCTTGTGTGGGCAGACCTATCAGTGTTTATTAGATTGTAATTCTTTGAGTGTTTCCATGGAGATGCGTCCCACCCAACTGTGAGTGATGACTCTGATTGGATAATTTCCATGGAGGCGAGGCCCCGCCCATTCAGCATGGGCCTTGATTAGTTTACTAGAGCACTAGATAAGCTCAGACAGAACAAGCGAGCTTGCTACCGCCAAGAGGGACACTTTGAAGAATGCACAGAAGCTGAGAGAAGAGCTGCAGATGATAGACAGTTTGGAGATGGCCATTGAAAGAAGACTCTTGCTCCAGAGAAGCTACGAGATGACAAACACCCCAAGAACAACTGAGAGTGACGTTTTGAAGAAGAGCTGCAGCCTAGAGAGGAATGTCCTGGGAGAAAGCCATTTTGAAACCAGAACTTGGAGCAGATGCCAGCCACATGCCTTCCCAGCTAACAGAAGTTTTCCAGACACCATCAACCATTCCTTCAGTGAAGGTGCCCCCTTGCCTTGGACACTTTATGGCCTTAAGACTGTAACTTTGTAACCAAATAAACTCCTTTTATAAAAGCCAATCCATTTCTGGTGTTTTACATTCCAGCAGCATTAGCAAACTAGAACACCTGTGTTCTTTCCTCAACACCATAGAATCAATATTTCCCCATGTGTATCAGTCAGGACAGGTTAGGGTATGGGGCTGTAACAAAGAACCTCCAAATCTCAGTGGCTTCCTGTACAGACTAGAGTGTATGTCTGGCTCACACTGCACAAGCAGTGGAGGGCTGAGCAGGGTCTCTGCTGTCACTCAGGGACCTGGGCTGATGAGGTGCCACCCTGACACTGCAGCAGAAGGGGGCAGGGGACAGGTCATTTCCACCCGCATGTCACTGGCCACTTAACTTCAAGGGGACAGGAAAGCACCATCCACCCATCAAGGAGAGAAAACAGAAATACTCGGCAGGCACGCTAGTGCCACTGACTCTCTAGGGGGACTGATTGTCCCCGGGCAGTCAAGGAGCTTCCTGACATACAGGGAAGTCCAGAGCCAACTGTGATGAGTTGGTCACCCTTATGGTGCCAATTTTTCATATCCAGTTTTCCACAACTGCATAACAGGCTATCTGGCAAGTGAGTCGTAGTTTTCCTCCCTGATCCCCTTTTGTTGGAGACTTAGGCTGTTTCCAGTTTTACACTTTTATGAATGCATTGTCTTAAGCGTCTTAATGAATAAAACCTTGTTCCTATGGTTTCTTGGAAGTGCACTTACTGGCCATTTTTTCAGGCTCAGAGTACCTGCTACCCATACATATTTCCAAAGTGTTGGACCAACACAAATTGCCTTCCTCGGCATGAGCAAGTGGCCCCTTCAACACACCCTTGCCAGTAATGGGAACCAGAGAAGTAGCTCTCAAACAGTTATCACCAGAATCACCCGGAGGGCTTATTAAATACAGGTTTTTGGCCCCACCACCAGATTTTCTGGTTCAGTAGGTCTGGGATGGGGCCTGAGAATCTGCATTTCTAACAAGCACCCAGGTAACAATTCTTCTGATACTGAGTGTGCCTGTTTGGATATATTATATCCCCTGAAAAGTTATATTCCTTGATGCACTCATGTGGGGGCAGACATAGTACTGTTGATTGCTTTGGAATCTTTTGACTGAGTGTTTCCATGGAGATGTAAGTCAATCAACTGTGGATGAAACTTTTGATTAAATTATTTCCATGGAGGTGCAGACTCCACCCATTCAGGGTGGGTCTTGATTTAATCACTAGAGTCCTATAAAAGAGCTCACAAACAGGAGCTCAGAGCAGCTGAGAGGAACATTTTGGAGTGAAGATAAGAGCTGACACTTAGGCTAACACGTGGAGATGCTTGGAGACATTTGGAGGTGCTAGCCCAGAGTTGCTCTGAAGAAGCTATGAGAGGACCCCAACACAGCTCCCCAACACAGGAGCTGAAGAAGCCAAGAGAGATCCAGAAACATTTTGGAGGAAGCCATTTTGAAACACAACCTGGGAGCAAAGGAACAGCAGATACCAGCTACGTGCCTTCCCAGCTGATAGACGTGTTCTGGATGACATCGGCCATTCTTCAGTGAAGGTATTGTCCTGTTGTTGCCTTAGTTTGGACACTTTTATGGCCTCAGAACTGAAAAGTTGTAATTTAATAAATCCCCTTTATAAAAGCCAATCCATTTCTGGTATTGCATAACAGCAGCATTAGCAAACTGGAACACTGAGCCACACTTTGAGAACCATTGGCCTGGTGGGTTTCCCCTGCTTTATAACCTGACAGGTGATTCTCTGCTCAGCCAGTCACCAGCTGCATGTGTACTCTTGGGCAAATTACTCTCCTGGCCTCAATTTCCTCATCTGTGAATTGCAGCCACGGTGAGGTTCACTGAGCTAACATTTACAGAGCTTTTACATGAGTGAGGTACATAACAAGAGCTCAATTAAAGATAGTTAGGGTTATTCAGAGACAGGTTAAGATAGCTTCATGTTTTAAAATATTTGTTCCTTTGAATGGAATTGCATTTATTAAAAATTTTCATTAATTTTATATCTCCAAGCGAGAATGAATCTTTTCCCACATGGCAGTTAAACATTCATGTTTCCTTTTTAGTGTGACTCGTCTGCTCCTGCCCTCTGCCCCTTTACCTGTGAGTTTCTCTGCCTTTCCTCATCAGATAACAGAGTCCAAGGCTCTTCTTGTTTGCAACGAGGTTTTTTCCAAGGCTGCTACTTGCCTTTCTGTTGTGGCCATTTTTCTGGCTTACCGAGTGGCCAAATCCACCTGACTTAACCGTTTTTATTTCCTCTTTTACTTTTAAGCCTAGATTGTTTCCCTTCTCCAGAGTGTGAAAAATGCAAGGGAATTGGATTTTGAATGATGGGATTTTGGACACCTTGATGGCCACAGACTCTCTGGTTATGATACAGGGCAGAGAGCAGAGCATAGGAAGGGCTGTTGGTGGGTGAGCTTCAGCAGGTCACTCTGCCATTCTGCGTCCCGTCTTCTCATCAATAAAATGGCAGTGCTGGTGCCCAAGCCAACAGAAGGGCAGAATAGCTCACCAGCCCCAGAGTGCTTAGTCCCAGCGCAGGGTGCCAAACAGCAGCTCCACGGATGGTAGTTGACCCCAAGCCTGTTCCCTGGGCAGGGTGTGACGCCCCGAGCCTCTTCCTCAACTTGGACTGAAAATACGAGTCCCCAAGTAACAGTGAAAATGTACCCCAGTGCCTCAAATCTCTCACACCATCCAGACTTCCAGCGTGACCCCAGACCCTCCAGCTCCATCTCAGTGCATAATTGCTGCAAAAAAAAACAGTGCCTCGGTGGGTCCTGGGCTAGGACTGTAATGGAGAGTTGAGAGTTAACAAATGATTACAGTTATTGAATCATTACATAGATGCCATTTTACTTTCTAGTATATTGTAGAACAGCCAAAAGTAAGTTCATGAAACTACTGAAACTCACCGATCTGTAACCCAGGTGCTTTGATCTTGGATAACGATGACTAATTGTATAACTATATAATCTTTACCTTGTGACGGGAAAGCCTCATGAAAGTTCGTGACTGGCCCTGCTTGTACCCCCTTATCTTGTTTTACAACTTTGAAGTCTTGTGATACCATAGACAGACCCTAAATGTTTATTAATGAAGGAACTTGAGTCAGCCCAGAACTAACCCACCCCAATTCCTAAGCTACCCTAACAGACCGAGCTAGATCTAACCAAAATTGGCCTGCCTGGCCTGTGCAGTAGCTTAAACCTTAACCTACCAGTGACCTATACCTCCTTATAATACAAAGATCATGCCCATCATTGTGTTAAGGCCACCTTTTTTTTTTTTACCTGTGTTCTGTGACTAAGTATGTAATCAATCGGTGCATGCTCAATAATTAGACTGTCTCTAACTTCCTCATCGCAAGCCATTACACTCATTATCCTAAAACTGCCTGTCTTTGATTACTATGAAGCTCTCAGAGTTACTGCAGTTGCGGGAGACAAGTTAAGGTTCATAGACCTTCTGATCTGCTTGCTTTCCACTTTGCAATAAAACTCTTTCTCCCTTTAAAGCCCCTGTGTCATAGATTAGCTGAGATGCCCACCGTGCAGAGGACCCCTGCATTGATCGGCATCAGGATGGGCCAAGCTTGTCCCAGGAGTGCAGAGGGGGCTGCAATACACCCATCCTTATCCCCAATCCCCATCCCCCAGGCTCGTAGCCAGGTCCCACACTGTGTACCTCCCGGCTCCCGCACCACCCAGGCGCTCTGTTGGGGCCTGATTCCATAATAATCAGCCATAGATATCCCAAAAAGGCCACCAGCAAGCAGCGGCCGCCACCCACCAGGGAAGCTCCTGCTGGTGGGCGACCCCCACCTGGCCTCCCCTGTTTGGCCTCCCCCGCCCACCCTGGAGGGACCCTCATTTCTAAAAGCTTTCAAGAAACCCTCTGTGCAGGAGGCAGCTGGGGGACACCGAGGACATCCTTCCTGGCATTAAGTGGAGGGGGCTGCTGGTGGAGGGAGGAGGTAGTGAGAGACCACGGTGCAGGTGTAGAGCGAGCTTAGAGACAAGGAGAGAAGGGAAACTGAGGCAGCCAAGGGAGGGGGCACGTTTTCAGGCACATCCACACTGAGGTCTCACAACCACCCAGTGACTGGCTTACCTGCTAAGCTCCATTTTACAGATGGGGAAACTGAGGCCTGTAGAGGCTTGGAGTCTTCCCAAGGCAGCCCAGCTGGTGAGCGATTGAGCAGGGACCTGGCTCCGGACCCCTCACTGCCTCCTCCCCAGATGGCCTGGGAGCCAGGCTTGTGTCCACATCCCCAGAGTGAGAGGAAGGAGGGGTCAGGCTGAGCAGGGCCCACAGGAGAGGGCCAAGGTGGTGTGGAGTGCTTGGCGCCAGATGTCTGGAAGTCCACAGGCCTGCAGAACTGAGTTCAAGTCCCAGCTCAGCCACCTCCTGCCTGGAATGAGCAAACCATAGCCCACATGCCAAATCCTGCCTGCCAACTATCTTGTACACTGAAGAGCTAAGCAGGGTTTTTACATCTTTGAATATCTGAAAAAATCAAAA
>PVKY010000985.1:0-36804 GCA_004027775.1 Bradypus variegatus | reverse complement strand
ACTGTCACCCCTTGTAAGCTGCATTGTTATATTTAAGAGTCAAAACTACTGGGTTGCTTGGTAGTTTGGAGCTTGGTAGTTTCAGGTATTTACTTCTAGCTATTTCAGTACATTAAAACCTAAAAACGGTTATCTATATTGTGCGTAAGAATGTCCACCAGAGTGACCTCTTGACTCCATTTGAGATCTCTCAGCCACTGAAGCTTTATTTCATTTCATTTCGCATCTCCCTTTTAGTCAAGAAGATGTTCTCAATCCCGTGATGCCGGGTCCAGATTCATCCCTGGGAGTCATATCTTGTGTTGCCAGGGAGATTTACACCCCTGGGAGTCAGGTCCCACGTGGTGGGGAGGGCAGCGAGCTCACCTGCCGAGTTGGCTTAGTTAGAGGGAGAGAGAGAGAGAAAGGGCCATATCTGAGCAACAAAGAGGTATTCAGGGGAGACTCTTAGGCACAATTATAAGCAGGTTTAGCTTCTCCTTTGCAGTAATGAGCTTCATAGGGGCAAGTCCCAAGACAGGGATGCCGCTAGATTTTTGCACACATCCCAGAGATAAGAGGCCTAGCGGGGGAACTGCTGGGTCAAGGTGTCTGATGCGTTCTTACCAAATTGCCCTCCGGAAGGCAGCTCACAGAGCCTGGAGCAGGCCTGTTTCACCACAGCCGTAAGTGAACCGGGCATGTGCCAGTTCATTGGTGAATAACCGTTTGTGTTCCTTTATTGGCGAGAGGTGTGTGTATTCATTGGCCAGGGTACTTCCTGGTGGGCACGTTGCCTGTGAACCCTTATCCTTGCCTGGGTAAGGTGCAGCCCAGGTTCCCATGGGTGCTGGCTCTGGGAGGGGGGATGGTCCTGGGCTCCCCAGGTGGGGCTGTGGCAGCTCAGAAGCCCGTGTGTCTGCTTCTCCCACAGAACTGCCAGACCTTCAGCAGCCTCAGCTGCCTGAGCATGGGTTCGGAGCACCCCCAAAGCCCCTGTGCCCCGCACGTCAGCAGCACCCGGCCCTGGGTCACCCTGCTCTCTGCCTCTTCCACCGGCACTGGGGGCAGGACCCCCGCCGGGACCCCGGTCCCTGAGCCCCTGCACCCCTCCTTCGACGACAGTCTTGCGAGCAGAGAGGAGCTGACCTGTGAGGATGAGGACCGCAGCCGGCAGGAGGACCTGGCCTTGGCCTGGCAGGACCGCAGGGCCGCCGGGAACAGCCCCTGCTCCCTGGATGGCGAGCTGGACATCGAGCAGATAGAGAACAACTGAGGGGCCGTGGGCCCTGCGCGGGGTGGGAGACGCGCTCGGCTCGGGAAGCTCTGGGCTCCAGGTGGGCCCTTGGGGGCAGAGGGTTGGCGGGCACTGAGCTCCTGGGCCTGAGGAGAGGATTCCTGGGAAGTCAGGTCCTGGAATGGTTTGCCACCCAGCCCCTGGGAGAGGCTGTCCAGTCCAAGGGAGACCCAGGCCCTGGGAATGCTGACTGCTGTCCTCCCAGCAGGCCACGCCATGGAACGTGCCAGCTTCTCACCAGTGACTGGGAGCACACAGCTCTCTGCTCCGTTTAACTACTGTAGCTGACAGAGCAGCTTTCGGATTGGGTCTTTTTGCCCCTTTTTTCTCACAGGATCCTGGGTGTGAGCATCCCAGTGGCTCTGGGGGCCCCTCTCGGGTGCTGACTCACGGCTGTTGCCTCCTGACCTGGGCCAGCTTTGTCAGGGAAGGCCTCGGGCTCAGGGCTGGGACCAGGACCCACGGGGCTGTACCCAGGGCCTTCTGGCCAGCCGCTCAGGTTCAGTTTCAGGGAGTCGGTCCCACACCTTCTTTTGCTCTGTTTTTTTCCGTGCCTTCTCTCCCAGGTCTCCCTGCTTCTGGCTTGGGGAGGCTTAGGAGACACTTCCTTCTGTAGTAACACCAGAACCATTGGCCTTAATTCCACTTATGGAGGCAGAGGCCCTGGGGGTGCTGGGGGACCCTTCAGAGGGTAAGCCCACATCCGAACTCTTGGGGCCTCGGCCTGCTGAGGCAGGGGGACAGTTTGGGGGTGCTGGTCAGAAGCCGTCCACATAGTAGAAGTTTGGTGATCTCTTGCTGGAAATCCTGACCCCCTTGCCAGCTCCCCTGCATGGCGCATTGGCCGGGCCACGTGGGATCTGACCTGGGCTGTGGCTGCGGAGCAGGCTGCCTCTCTGCCACCTCAGGGGGCCACGTGGGTGGGGCTGCCGGGTGGTGGCCGTCTTCCATGGCTAATAAGTCCCCAAGGGCTGGCCCAGCCGACCCAGGTGCATGTCCACGCACCTCAATGAAGGAGCTGTGAGCAGGCGGACAAATCTATGCCCTGTGCCCATTTCAGGGGTGAGGGGCGTCTGCTGGAGGAAGCCGGTGTGGAGGGGGCTTGCCCAGGATGGCAGGGCCAACGCACCGCTGCAGCAGCCCAGGCACGGCCTCCTCTGCTCATGGGGGCTGCTGCTTTAACCAGGGTCCCCCATCCAACTCGAGACAAACCCACCTCCTCAGCTGAGGGCAGCAGGGTTTTCCCAAGTGCTCCTTCCCTGCTGCAGGCCTCAGCAGATGCCCGGGGGTGGTCGGCAGGGGGCCGGGGGCAGCTCCCTGCAGCCTCCAGCCTGGCACGCGGGCACATCCCACGGGCACTGCTCTCTTGGGATCTGGCTTCTAGCAAACTTGGCATCTCTTGCAGACAATAGCAGTTGGGTTGGCTTATAAGCAAGGGACTCATTTTCCCACAAGCCTAAAAATAACCGGGCACATCCTCTGGAGTCTGCAGCCATGTGTCCAGGCACTTCCGTGGTCGGTTTGCTTTTGCTCGTCTCCTCGTGCCGAGCAAAGGCCTCGTTTCTGTAGGTTGAGGACACACGGTTCTCACCTTCTTTCTCCTACTGAAAGACCCTGTTTGGAGAGATGTATAAACCAAGTTTTGCCAGATCAAAGGGTGGCAGCTCATGTTCTGATTCGTAAGTGGCTTTTCTTAAAAACCAGCCGTAATTCGCTTGCAGAAAACCCCAGTGGAGTGGCCCTCCGGGGTTGGGTTGGGAACCTCAGGTTGGCTCATGCAGTGGGGGGTGTGTGGGTGCCGGCAGGGCGCATGGGCTCCTGGTGGGCATGGCCACCTGGGACCCTGGAAAGCCTGATCAGCTTGCAGCCGGCCGTGTAGACAAGGCCGTCTCCCTCGGCCACCTGCCCCATGGGTCGGTCATGGAGGCCGTGACTTAGAGCAGATCCGGGGGAGGCCTGGGCAGCGGGTGCCTGGCAGCGGGCGAATGCAGGAGTGCCTGCCGGCGCAGCCTGTGCCCAGAGGGCCTGGGGCCCCCACGGCCTAAGTCACACCCTCCTGGGTGGCCCACACCACAGGGGGTGGTGGGACAGAGCCCGAGGTGTGCGGCCCCAGGTGCCTTTCCCTGGGGCCAGGAGGGAGGCCGGGTGGGGGTCCTCAGGGCTGGGGTGCAGGCCACCTGCCCTTGGACTTCCCTGCTGTCTCCCTCCTTTCTCACAGGCCTGGTGGCAGGGAGGGACGAGAGCAGAGCACACTGGTTATCAGCCTCACCCCTTCGCCTGCCCCTAAGCTTTCCCCGTCACCCGGGCCACTAACAGGCCCCTGCCAGGTTCTGGCCTTCCCGGCTGTTCCAGCTCCACCAAAGCTCTGCGGCCCAGCCTGCGCCAGAAGCCTCAGAGGGGAGAGCGGGGTCCCTTCTGCTTGGCTTGCACTTGGCTCCCTTGTTGGCCTTTTGATTGGTGAGAACAAACCCCACCTAAAGGTGCCTCCGCCATCTTCTCAGCAGCCACCCTGCCCTGGGAGGCCGTGCCAGGCCCTTTCTGGGGGCCCCAGGGCTTGTGGTCTGGGCTCAGTCAGTTGGAGGGAGGGTCGCCACGAGGCGCCTGGACACGGTTTGGCTGTCCCCAGCTGCGTGGGTGGCCCCTGCTGCAGACACTAGTCGGGGCCCTGCCTCTCGTAGCCGACGCCCATGAGCTCCCACCTCGAGGAGATGGAGGTGTTTGAAGCCAGGAGGGAGGCGGGGTGAGGGCCTGGCCCATTCTGGGGTCCTGAAGGACAGGGTGGGGTCGCGGCTCCAGGAAGGCTCGGTGGGAGGAGGGGCTGGCTGTTCCCAGCACATCCAGCTCGCCCCAAGAGCTGCTTCCAGAGCCCCTTCTAGAAGGGGGCTGCACCTGCCTGGGGCAGGCCTGTGCCAGTGGGGGCCAGGGCTGCCCAGCTGCTGCCCCCTGTGGCCCCCCACAGTTTACAGGACTGCAGAGCCCTTGCCTTACTCGCGGTGGAGGCTGGAGCCTGGCCAGAGCACCAGGCAGAAGCCGGTGTCCAGCTCCGGGGGAGCGTGTTCCAGTGACCCTCCTGGATGCCCGTTCTCAGAAAGCCTTACTTTTCAACAAAATGTTTGTAGTGGGAAAGTTTTGTGAATTTGTATGCTGAAAAAAGAATTTTAATAAAGGAGAAATCCACATTAAAGAGAAAACAAACCCAGGTTTCCAAACAGGTCTCCTAGCGCAGGGGCGATGTGTGATTTTCTGTGTCCGTGGACACCGCCCGAGGGGTTGTGGAGGGCACTGCCCATCTGAGCAGTTTCTGGGGCATTAAAACCCTCCCTGGGTCCTCTGCCACGGGGCTCGGGCTTGGCAGTGGCACGGGTGAACCAGTTCTCACCAAAGAGGTTAAAGTCACAGGCACGTACATCTCGGGGGCTGAAGGGGCTGCCCCCTAAACCAAACAGTGTCGGGGCAGGCGTGAGCTCGGGCGCTTGTGTGTGCATTGCTACAGAAATGCAGTGGGTCGAGCCCCTCCTGTTGGCGGTGGTCAGGAGAAATAGCTTTTTAAAGAGAAAAGGGGAGAAAAAGATTGGGGGGTGGAAACCCCAGTTCATCAGAGCTCTCGTGGCCCAGGAAGGGTGGGCTCGCCCGCCAGTCGTCTCTGGCCAAGCAGCATCCTGGGGGCTCGCGGGCAGCACACAGGCTGCTTCTAGGGTGGCAGCTGTGCTTGCCCGAGTTGCCCGTTGTGGACGTTGAAGAGTTTCAGGAAGTGCGAAGGCCTGAAGGGGTAGTGGTGTCGGGCAGGCCCCCGGAGGGCCGAGGTGGTCGGTGGGCAGGGGGCCAGCGCTGGGTCTGTGCCGCCCCGGCCCTGCCGCCTGCTCTCGGTGAGGGCCGGCGGCTGCCACTGGGTTTTCTCTGTGACTGTCTTGCACTAGATCTGCTCTAGTCTCTCAGGAATTTGCTTGTTACTTTTACTGTGTAAATAAAGCTTCCTGGTTCAACACTCAACTGCCTGGAGCTGGCCGTGTGGTTTGTCTCGGGTGCAGAGAGCAGCTGGAGTCGCGCTGCCCATGGGGACATCTGCTGGCGTGGGGGGGGGCGGCGAGCCCAGACCCTCCGTCCCCTCGGAGCCTCAGGGTGGGGTCTGTAAAATGGAGTGATGGGCGTCTCTGGGCCGCCGAGGGGCACAGGACGTGGCTGCAGTCACGAGAGCCCTTCTGCAGCGTGCGTGCACACACGTTGGGGTGATGGTTCCTAGGGGAGAGTGCGTGTGTGTGCTTTGGGAATGGAGGTGCCCCGCACCCAGGACACGGTTCATGCGTGTGTGCATGTACGCATGTGTGTTGGGGGTGGGTGTGCCCAGCACCTCGCCCAGGGGGTCCCAGGGCAGCGCACCGGAGGCCCCGTCTCTGTAACTCCTGAGTCGGGAGTGGGGGGGGGGTCCGCTTTCCCCAGCCCTGGGGAGCCGCTCAGCTCAGCCCTCCCCGTGCTGCGGGGCCACCCACACCCACCACCATGGGAGCCGAGGAGGGGGCGCTGGCTGGCCCCCCTGCAGAGCCCTGCTGCTTGGCTGCAGGATGCGAGAACACACGGCCCAGCTCCGAGTTGCCCCTGGTGGCCGAGCTCAGGGGGTTTGGGACATCTGAAGGCCCTGAGGACAGGCGCGGCGGTTGGTTTGATTTCCAGAACCCAGTCTTGCCCATGGAAGCTTTTTGCCCTGTTAGGTCTATTAGATGTAGAGCACCCACGAGACCCTGGGGCCTCCAGCTGGCATTCAGCTCAGGCTTTTTTTTTGGTCATGTACTTTTTAGCAGCAGGTCTTTTTTCTAAACAAATGGGTCCATGAACACCGAATTTGAGAAACAGGAAGCAAGGCTGCAGAAGCTGGAGCTGGGGGTGAAGTGAGCTGCACACCCAACCTGGGCAGCCTGGTGGCCCCCAGAGCCCACTGACCCGCCGCTGGACGCCTGTCCCCGGGAGGCCTGGACTGATGGCCCCGCAGCCCCCGCAGCCCCCGCCTGCTGCCTCTGTGGACCGTGTGCAGCCAGGGACTGAAGGAGAGGACTGAATGCACGTGCCCGGCCTGGCAGGCAGACCCATGTTGGCCATCAGCGCCCACACCAGTCCCCAGCCTCGAGGGCGAGAAGATGGGTGGGCCTCTTGATGATTTTCCCTTGGGGTCTGGGTCGGGCTGACGTCGTACCCTGCCCTGGGGTTGGCCCCTCAGATCGACCGACACCCGCGAGCTTGGTCTATGCTGATCACGTCTCCCTGGGACTTCTCTGCGGGCCTGGGGTGGCTAAGCAGGTAAGAGGGGAGACGGGGTGGAGGGGCTGTCTGCCACCTACAGAAAGTGGCTGAGAAATGGGGAGAGTTGGGGTCCTGGTGACAGCCCTTGGGATGCGGGGCTTTGCGACCACATGAGCCACAAGCTCACTTGGCTTATGCCCATGCCAGCTGGTTTTCGGCAGTGGCACATTCGTTCCAGGGCAGGCACCCTGGGCGCCCTGGAGGTTGGGACCTCCAGGGGTAGGTGAGCTCTTTTGTCCCCAACGAGGTGACACTGCCCTGCCCACTGCAGACACAGCCCTCATCTAGTCTCTGCTGGGAAGTGAATCCCAGGCAGCTGCCAAGCTCAGGGGCTCTGCTGAGAAAGGCCTGTCCCCGGGCTCCAAGGGCCTGTCCCTGGTGGCAGTTATGTGACTCATCTGAGCAGGACAGGTCCTCAGGCTACCCCCGGCCCAGGCTCCATCCGCCGGAGACCTGGGCCCGTACCCTGCCTGGGCTGCTTGGTGGTGTGGGAGGAGCGTCTGTGTCCCCCGAGCCCAGGCCACTGGGAAGGCCCAGGGGTGAGGGAGGCCTTTCCTCATTCTGGGTGGCACCGTGCCCCAGAGAGTGGCAGTGAAGGGTCGCATCGCCAGTGGGGCAGCAAGGCCCTGGCTCGGACTGGTCCCTGGCAGGAATCAGGAAAGCCCTGAGGAGATAAATCCCCTTGTTTCCAGACGAGAGCAGTCAGGCTTGGGGGTTCCACGACTCCCCCAGGGGTAGGGCTGCACCGCAACCCCGAGAACATTTTGTCTCCTGAGGGGACCCAGTGCATTGTCCCCCCAGAAAGCCACAGCCACTGAGGCTACCTCAGGCCACCTCCCAGGGAGGGATTTGGAGGAGTTTGGGGGCAGCATTGTGGAAGGAGCTAGAAAGGTTGTGGGACTGGGAGTCAGACCTTGATTCAAGTCTCAGCCCTGACCCTTTCCTTGGGCGAGCCTCTTCCACTGCCCCTCAGTTTCTTCATCTGTAAAATGGGGAGAATAATAATATCCACCACTTAACCCACCACACTCAGAGGGCTGCCATGTTCTCTGCCTGACAAAGCAGGGGTCAGGCCCCGGGAACTGTCCCTCTCATCCCCCACCCCGTGCCCACTCCTGGGGCAGCAGCTTGGGAGGGGAGGCCTGGCCTATCCCAGGAGACAGCAGGGTGCCCTGCCAAGGAGAGCAAGGAGAGCAGGGGAAGGGAGCCCCTTAAAAATGAAGGAAAAGAAAACAAACCTGCAAGGCCAAATGCTCAGAGTGTGCAGGGCCACTGACAAACTAGGGCCCTACACACACCTGGGGGTGAGCTGCCTTACAAGCCAGAATTAGGGGACTCCACCGGGGAACGAGCTGCCGGCACGGTTTCCAGCACAGGCGGCACGCAGGCCCGGCCCTCACACGCTGATGACACCAGCCCAGGCGGGCGGTGGCCTCCCAGCTCGAAGGAAGGGGTCGGCTGCTGGGCCTCCTGGTCCTGGGGTCCCGGGGGCTGCACGTCCCCTGGGGGACTCGGGTCTCGGAGCCCAGGGCCAGTTCCTTGGCATCTGACCTAGTCTAATGGAAAGTCTATCATGGAGCCCAGGGCTTCCTTTAGGAGACATTGTCTCCCAAGACTGACCAGCAGCTTCTGAATTACTCGGGGAGAAGAGGGGCAAGCCCGCTGTCCCCTCAGCCGGCTGACCTTGGGACCCGAAGCTTGAGTTCTGAGCGCGGTGGCTCGTGGGGACGCCACATGGAAGGCTGCATCTCCCATGGTCTGGTCACTGCAGCCACCCCCAGGCCACGGGGCCACTCCCTGCCCTCCCTGGGCCGCGGTTTCCCTGCCTGTTAAACACAGGGGCGTGGCAGGGCCTCTTAGATAGCTAGGGGGGCCAGCACATGGCGGGACCAGGGCCGGGTGCCCGAGCCCCTGCTCACCACGCCTCCCCCACCCCCAGCCCTTCCTGGGAGGAAAGCCGAGGTGGCTGCTGTGGAAAGGCGGTTTATTGAACCACTGGTCTCCTCGTCCCCTGGGCCTGCTGCCCCCCCCAGCAAGCCCCCTGTGATGGCAGCCTTGGCCCCAGCGGTTGGTGTCCTTGCTGAGAAGGATCAGTCTTCAGAGGGCCCCCTGGGAGCCGCCACCAGCGGCTGCGACTCGTGGGGGTTAGAAGGGTGGTGGGTGGCAACTGCTTCAGCAGACACTGGGCATGGGGGCTGGACAGGGGCCCTGGGCGTTCCCAGGGGTCTGGGGGTGGACAGGGGGTCTGGGCATCCCCGGAGGGGCTGGCCTGGCACTGTTCTGTACTCACAAGGCCCCAGCTTTTCTCCAGACACATCTGAGTTTGATAAAGGGGCAGTGGGCAAACGCCCCTGAACCCTCCTGGATGGCATTTGCAACAGCGGGAGGACCACGTGCAACTGTGCATTCACCGTGAATGTGCCCGGGGGCTCGGGAGCGTCCTGGAGGTGCTGCTCCTTCAGGAGAGCCCGTGCTGTCCCGCCTCCCCCAGACCTCACTGGGCCCACCCCACCCAGGAAGCTCGGGGGCCAGGGCTGGAGAGGAGGAGAGGGAGGCAGAGGGCGAGCCGTCTGGGCAGGGCCTTGGGTGGTTTGGGGGCTGGGGGAGGGGAGGGGCTGGGAAGGTGGGGACGGGACCCCCCACGGAGCCCGTCATTGGTCCACGTGCAGCAGCAGCAGGTCCACGGCCTCTGCCAGGTTGTCCACGTAGCCGTCGGCCTTCACTTCGGGATGGTGCTCGTCACTGGGCCTGGGGGGGCGGCAGGCTCGTTAGACGTGGCCCAGGGTTGACACCTCCCAGCACCCAGCACGGGCCTGGCCTTGCCCTCGGGTCCCCGCAGGTTGAGGTCAGGTCCACCTGGTCTGCGGCCACTGGCTGCCCCCCTCTGCCCCACTCAGGTTCCGGGGTGCAGCCCCCCACCCCCAACTGTTGCCTCCCGCTGGATGCCTTCTGCCCCAGCTGGGACACCTGCTTGGAGCCCTGGGAGAGCAGCAGGGGCTCGGCCGCCCCACTCTGCCCCTGCTCCACCTTGCTGGGGTGCCTGGTGGGGGTCCCAATGCGTGGGCGCTGGGGGATGAGGCAGGACCCCTTCCTGCCCAAACCCTTGGGGGCCCTGCGGCCTGTCCCCCACACCCAGGGGGATGAGTCCTTGGTGCTCTCCGAGGCCACTCCCACCCTGCGCTCCTTGCAAAGTCCCTTCCTGGCTGGGACTTGGGGCCCTGGAATGTCCCCAAAGCCACCATTCATTCATTCATTCACCAAACATTTCCTGAGGTCTGCCCAGATGCCAAGGACAGGGACTGAGCCCACAGGGTGAGTCCCAAAGCCTCCAGGGTCCCTGGGCACAGAAGGGGCCCCGCATGGGGACTTCATGGGAGTCTGTGGGTTCAGTCCCAAAAGCTGAGTAGACATGATGCGGGCAGGGGAGGGAGGGACATCCCAGGACAGAGGATGGCTATACAAAGGGGTGCCTGGGAGATTGGGGAGCCCATCCTAGGAGAGGGGTCAGGATGGGCTCAGTGACCAAGGGGCCAGGCCTGTCCCAGACAGGGGTGGTCCTCATCCCAGGGGAGATGGGGTGCTCTGGAGGGGTTGGGAGGTCAGGTCCCCTTGCCCAGAAGTCCCCCACTGCTCCCAGGTGGCTCCATGGCCTCCCCAGCAATGCCCTGCTTGGGACAGGGTGCCCGCCCCCTGCAGCCCACCCCCCGCTGAGGGACCCGATGCTCGCATCAACCCGAGGCCTGACCCAAGCTCCCCAGGAAAGCGTGGAAGTCACCTCGGAAGCTTCCGCCCTGGTCTGGAGGAAGTGCGTGAGGTCAGTTCTGACAACATCCTAAAAGCCAGGCTGTCCCTTTCTAAGGGTTTGGTTTCTGCAAAGCTCTAAGCCCTAAAGTAACTGTCACGGACAAGGGCACTTGCTTTTTAAAGCGTTTTCAGCCCAGCAGCCTGGAGGCCACTTCTGGCCGTGAGATGCTGCCCCAAAAGGGCTGCTAAGCTCAGGACCTGGGGTGGCGCAGGCACAGCCCCTGGAGGGGGGAAACAGCGTCATGCAGACACCCCAGAGACTGGGGAGGGTCGCCCTTTGGCTCCTCCTCCTTGGGTGGAGCTCTGTGCCCCCCGCCCCTGGCTCCCCACCTGCTCCCCGCCCTCAGGTCTGGGCAGCTCCACCTCCCCCTGCTGCCCGCTCCCCAGCACCACGCCCACCTCCCCCAGCCGGCTTCTCCCTGCACCCTCCAGGGAAGAGCTGCGCCCCCGTCTTAGAGGTGAGGAAAGGGGTAGACTTGCTCCAGGTCACACGGCCAGGGAGAGCAGAGCTGGGACTGGCCCGCTTCTTCGGGCTCCTGGCCCGGAGCTCTTGCAGCCAGAGCTTCTGAGGGCACGGGGTCGGCAGTGCCCGCTCCGAGACGGAGGGGCCTGGAGATGCCTGATGGGGCGGCAGCACTCCCTGGCCACCTGCTCACGGGTGGATGCCCCCAGGACACCTGGTACCGCCAAGGTGAGACCCCAAGCGCACGGGAGCCCCCACCCACCCACCCACCCAATCAGCAACCCGCATGGAGATGTAGGAATCATAAGGGATTATTGTTTCATTTCTTCCATCACAGACACAAACCATCTAGAGGAAATGGGCATTTAAGATGCTCATGACCCCACATGAGTGCTGAAATATGAACTTGTCCTTATCAAAAGGCTCTCCACGGTGCCCCTCTTAGGGAAGCTGTTTGTCGGCGCCTACCTGTGACCCACTGACTCCACTCCTTGGTAGAAATGCATCTCCGTGTTCAACAAAAGACGTTCTAGAGTGTTCCAAGCAGCTTCAGTTAAAATAGCCCCAAGTGAAAATGACACCGATGTCCGTCAGTAGGAGAAAGGAAAGGCGGGCTGCGGTGCACGCACGTTACGGAATAAGGCAATGATACACCCTAAGGGACTGCAGCACAGGCCGGGGGAGGTCTAGAACTTGGCCCAGGTGGTGGGGATGAAGTGGGCACGACTCCATCACTGTTCACTTAAGGCCAGTGTCCTCGGCTGCATCTGTCTGTGCCTATAAAACGTAATTAAAAAGCCACATGCAATGCTCACAAGTGTAAGGTGGCAACTGCCACCCCTGGGGGCATTACCCGGCCCAGGGGCTGCACGCCACAGCCCGCGGCCAAGGCCTGCCTGGGCTGGTTTCCCACAGCCCTGGAGCCCAGGATCTGCAAATGTGACCTTACTGGGAAACAGGGTCCCTGCAGCTGGACCCTAGTGACGATGGCGTGGTACCAGGCTAGGGTGGGCCCCCAATCCACTTTGACTGGGGTCCTGAGAAGAAGAGGGGGATCCGGACACAGGGACAGACACACACGGAGGGAAGACAGCCACGTGGCAATGGGGGCAGGGACCAGCGTGACCGTGGCATCCACCAACCACGGACCGCCCAGGGTCACTGACAATCACCCACAGCTGGGAGGCAAGGGGGTCCCCTTGGCCCCCACAGAACCTTCAGAGAGAGCCCCCCCCACCGCTGACCTCCGGATTTCAGCCTTCTGGTCGCCAGACTGTGTGAGAATAAATTTCTGTTGTTTTAAGCCACGCAGTTTGTGGTACTTTGTTACTGCAGCCCTGGAACTAAGACAGAGGGTTCTCGGGGGCAGAGGGACAGCCAGGGGGAGTTGGGCCACAGGCCGAGGTTTACCTGCCCAGGTGCTGCCCTATCTCACCCTCCTCCAGCCTCCCCTGCCCGGCACCCTCCCACCTGTTTCCCCGTCCAAGTCCCAACTTTTCTCTCTGTAACAGTGAAGTTAACAGTCGCCTGGAGCTGAACAAAAATTCTCCCAACAGACCCCCACCTCAATTTATCACCAGAGTCCCCGGGCAGCTGCCCCCCAGGAAAGCCCTCCCCTTGGGCACCTGTGCCCAGGGCCCCGGACCAGGTCTACTGTCCAGTCAAATGAATCTGACTCCGAGCGAGGGAACGAGAATTCCCCACCACAAAGGAAGATGCTTTCTTTGAAATGGGATTCTAGCAAGCCCCTCGCCACGTTACCTACCGAATGGCGTGCACGGCTGATTACGTTTAATTGCCTATCATTGAAATCCAAGAATCTAGTAAAAGAAAGGATTGCATTAGCAGCCAGCCAGTGTTTGCCAACACGCAGCCAGAGAGCGTGGACTTTTATGTCTTAATTTCGTGATGCTGCCGTGGGCTGCGGCTTGCAGGGAGCGGGGGCAGTGGAGGGGACTTGTTCCCACCCAGGAGCCCCCCAAGCAGCTCTGCTTGGTCCAGCTGATTGGGTAGGGGCTGGGGGGGAGCAGTGACCTGTGACCCCAAAGATGCCACACTATGGAGACTAAACCAAGAAATCCAGCACTGGGGGGCCTTTGGCAGAGAGGGTAACGTGTGAGGGACCCCCTACTGGGACAGAGCTGGGTGCCCCTAGCTGAGGAGCTGACAGAGCAGAGAGGAGAGATGGGGAGAGGGTAAAGCAGGGGAGAGACCAAGGTGGGGGACGGGAGAAACAGACACAGAGGGACAGAGGGAGAGACACCGACGGAAGAAAGGGAAAGGGAAACAGAGGCAGAGAGAACAAGGTGATGTCAGAGAGTGAAACTGAGAAGGGGGCTGGTGTGAAGCAGAGATTGACTGGGTGACACTGAGAAATGGGGTACGGGGAGGAGAGAGAAATAGAGACAGTAGACACAGACCTGGGGTGGGTGGGTGGCTGGGTGTGTCGGAGGAGATAGGGGCACGCGGGGAAAGGGACAGGCAGACGGACCAGGGCAGACAGCGGGCAGCCGCTGGCCCGATACCCCCACCTGCCCGGCAGCAACATGGGGGGGAACCTGTGGACTCAGTGGGGGCTGGGGGCTGGCTGGGGCCCCTGGGGGTGCAGTGCTCCTCCCTTCCCTGGGCCCCGCAGGTTGAGTCCCTGCTCCACCCCACAGGCTGTGGCCCGGGGCACGTCGCCTCAGCCCCGGGAGCCTCGGTTTCCTCACTGGCGCTCAGGGCCTCCCTGAGAGCGAAGCGAGATGTGACCAGAAACGCTCCCGGTGCCGCGCCTGCCCCTGGGGAGCCCTCAGGCCAGCCCCCAGCCTGACCTCTGACCTTTGCCCTCTTGGGGTCGCCACCCAATTCCACACTCAAAGCGACCAGTACTGTGAAGGAAAGAAAAAGGGGAGGGTTCTAGGGTGTTTGTGGGGGACCTGTAGGGCTCTGGGAAGCTTCCGGAGACAGGGACTTGCGGGCAGGAGCCATGGCCACTCTGGGCCCCTCTCCCCATCTGAAGCCAGGTCCTTGCAGGGCCCACAGGGAACATGGCTCTCCCTATGGGGTCCTGTCCCCGCCTGTCCCTGCAGAGAGCACTGGTTTCCTTTCCCCTCTCCTGGGTGCTGCCGGTTAGGGCAGCCTCCTGGGCGAGCCTTAGGACCCATTTCAGACACCCCTTTCTGCCCACACAGCAGCCGGCAGAGTGGACGCTGCAGCCCCACTCATGGAGGACGGAGGCACAGAGCTGCCAGGGGCAGGGTTGGGGGGACAGGGCCAGCATCGCTTCCCCTCCCCCCACCTGGCTGGGCCCCTCTCGGACGGTGGTTGGGTCTCCTGCCCAAGCCTGTTCCTTCCCTCTCCCTCACCCCTGACTGGTCCTTCCTCCAGTCCAGCCCCCAGCCCACCCCTTCGCTGCTTAAAGTGCTCACTGCTGTCCCCTCTGCCCTGCGGAAACTGCTGTGGCTCCCGATGGCCCACGTCCCAGCCCAGCTCCTCAGCAGAGCAGACAAGTCTGCCCTGATCAGGTCCCGCCCAGCGCCGGGCCCACTGCTCTCAAATATTCCCTGCTCTTCCCTTCCTCTGCCTCTGTCCATGCTCTGCCCTGGAATGTTCGTCAAAACTGCAAACTCCTACACATCCTTCAAGGCCCCACCCACTGTCACCATCTCTGGCTCTGCTCCCTCCCACAGGGCGAGTTGCTTTCTCTTCTGAGACCCCAAGACCTGGGCTTCCTGGAGGGGGTCTCCTGCCCTCAGTGACCCCCCACAGACCTGGCCCTGAGCTGGCACCCAGGAAGTATCTGGTGGGTGAATGAACAAAGGCCCCCCCTGGGCAAGACGCAGGGTCATTAGTTACTCCTCAGGCTCCCTGAGCTGAGAAGGAGGGAAGGATGGTGTGGGCAGAAGACAAGGCCTCTCTGTGCCCTGTGGCCCGGACACTTCCCAGGGGACGTCTCTGTAAAGGTCGAAGGAAAATGGTGGCTGGGCTGGGCCCAGGGACCCAGGAGAGAGCATCACCTCGCTGTGGCCACCTTTGGGGCACATGTGGCAGCCACGCCTCTTCCCGTGGGGAGGAATGTCTGGGGCAGGGCCCCTCCTCCACCCGGCCTCAGTCTGCCCCCAACATGGCAGCAGCTGCCCACACCGGGAGGGCCCGTGTCCCTGGGAGCGATGTTGGAAGGCTGGGCCAGCCCAGGCAGCAGGGAGGCCAGTGGCTGGGGCGACTGGCCCAGTGAGTTCAGGAACTGGGCCCTGCGTCAGGCAGTGACACCGTGGGGAGGAAGATGCCAACTCCGGGCCGTGCTAACGACGCTGGAAGGAAAGGACAGAGGGTGACGACTCACGGGGCCCGAGGCGGACATGATGGGTAAAGGGCATCTCTCCATCTGCACTCAGAAGTCCCAGCACCCTGGGGCCTGAGCAGCCGTTCCTGAGAGAGGAGGGGCCAGTGCTTGGTCTCCTGCAAACACTGGGGCCTCCCGGGAGTGGGTGCTGCACCCACCACGTGTCCACAGGTCGCTGAAGGCTGACAGCGAGCCCGCCGCTGGCCGTGGCAGATCCCAGGCCCATGCCTGCAGGGTTTCCTGCTGTTCACCCGCTGTCAAGAGGGCAGCGGCGCAGCGTGGAGCCCGCCAGGCAGGCCAACGCCCTGACCTGAGTACAGCCGTGGGCAGGTGCCCGCGTGCATCAGTGCCCAGCAGGACGGTGGCACGGGGGACACGGTGGGCCCACCCCTCGGACGGGCTCTTCTGTCCCTGTCTCCAGGGCCTGCCTGGGGGCTGGATGGAGAAAGGGTCTGTAAAGACGTCGGCAGACACCCCCAGCTGCCCATCCGCCAGAAGGAGGCGGCACTGGCTGGACCAGTCCCAGGGGCTCTGACCCTGATGGGCAAACTGAGGCAGGGGAAGGGCCTTCTTGCCTGAGGTCTCACATACTCCCAGGAGCCACAGGGTCTGTCTGGAAATCAGGCCTGCCTGCACCCCCAGACCCAGAGCTTGCCACCACGGGCAGCCAACGTCCCACAATGTGGGTGAGCTTGTCTGGCTCAGGGACTGGGGAGCCGTAGCCCTGCCTGCAGGGCCAGGGACAACAGTGATCCAGCTACCACCCCTGCTGTGGTGGAACGCTCTGGAGCATGCCCCATGCCCAGGCACAGCCGCTCCACACGGCAGCCCCGGGGGCTGGGGGCTGCAATTCTAGAGCCTTCCAGAGATGAGACACAGACCCTGGAGGGGAGCTTGTCCAGGCGCAGCCAGCCAGCAGGAGCTGGGCCTTCACCCTGAACATCTCGCTTTCACGCTGGTTTAGATCCAGCTCATTTAGTGGCTCCTTGCTCAGCACACAGACCCCCTTCTGCACCTGGGGGTCACGGGGCCGCCGGCCGACCTGAGGCTCTGTGGGCAGGTCTGAGACGGGCCCTCAGGAGTGTCCTCAGCGCCGACCGTGCAGTGAAGAGAGCCCGCGCTCACCCGCCCCCTACCAGTTGGTCTTTCTGGGTGGAGCCCTGGAAACAACTGATGTCCTTCTTATCTGTGGCCTGTGGTCACTGGGGACCCGGGGGCCAGGCCTGAGCTGGGGCACAGTCCTGCCAGGCAAAGGGGCAGTGAGGGGCTGGCAGAGCTGATTCCCGGGCTTGAGCTAGCAGGGGAGGGACTCCACAGGAGACCCGGGCACCCACCGGCCACAGGGAGGAAACGGGGCCTGTTGACAGCTCGTTCCGGCCAGGTGGCACCTTGTCAGTCAGAACCCACCCCGCGGTGCCAGCTGCTGCTTGTGCAGTTCTCACTGCCCCCTCGAGAGGTGCGGACCCCCTGCAAATGGGCTGGTGGAGACACACGTGGCTGCCCCCGGCATGCTGGCAGTCTCAAGAGACTCACGCTGACAAATGAGGCCCCTCCAGCCCCCTGGAGTGTGGGGCAGCTGCTGGACCCATGCCGAGGCCCGGACCCCGATCACAGCCACAGTGAGGCTGCACAAACCAGTGGCTCCTGGACACGTCAGTGTTTTCTAAAATGGAAGCTGGACATCTAGCTTCTTTTGAGAATCTGGCAGATCTAGTACCTGGGGCTGGCACTCCACAGGCAGCAACGGGCTACTGAGGCATGGCAGCTGCCTTCTAAATGTGGTGAGAGGCTTCCAGTTTGCCACACTCCCCACCATTCTCTACGGTCTCCCTATTTCACTCCACGGCATCATCTGCTGCCCCTGCAGGTATCTGAATTTGCTGCCCTGCCCTAAAGCTTTGACTATCTGGGACTCATTCTCCAAGGAACAGGTTGCCTCCTCCAGGAAGTCTTCCCTGAAGCCCATCGCCCCCACCAGCCCCAGTCCTCACCTTCGGTGGCTGCAACTCTGCCCCATGGCACCTGGGCTGACCTCATCCGAGTTCAGGTCACTCTCCTGCAACTGTCCCCTCCAGACTGTGAACCTTGTGCAGGGACGTCCGGCCTCAAGCACCCAGAAGCCAACACCCACCTCACAGCCAAGGCCTAGCTACATGGACGTCCTAACTGGACCCTACGAGCCCCCCCCAGGCTCCTGCTGCTCTCGGGGCCTGTTGGGCGCCAGCAAAGGAGGCCACAGCACCCCAGGGCTGGCCTGGAAGAGCCACAGGCCCTGGCTGTGGGGAGCCTTGGCACCCAAGGCTGGGGGTGACGGTGAGGCTGGGAAAAACAGGAGCCCCTGGGCATTGGCGGTGGGAACGTGAAAAGGGGCAGCCGCTGGGGAAACAGTCTGGCGGCTCCTCAGAACATAAAACATAAAATTACTCTGAGACCCGGCACTGCCCTCCTAGGCATAGCTTCAAAAGAACAGAAAGCAGTAGCCCTGCTCACGAAAGCCAAGAGGGGGAAGCCACCCCCGGGTCCGTCAGCAGTGAGGGACAAACAAGATGTGCCTATCCCTGCAATGGAAAATTCTGCAGCTGTAAAAAGGAATGGAGTTCCGATACATGCAACAACGGGGGTGAACCTTGAAAGCACTGTGTTGAGTGAAACAGGCCAGCCACAAAAGGACACAGTGATTCCACCTGCATGAAATTTCTAGAATAAGCAAATTCACAGACAGGAAGTAGATCACAGGGTACCAGCGGCTAGGGGGAGGGCAAATGGGGTGCTGTTCCTTAAGGGGTGCAGAGTTTCTGTTTGGAGTGATGAAGAATTTGGGGAATAGATAGTGGTGATGGTTGCACAATATTGGGAATGTAATTAATGCTGCTGAATTGTACACTTAAAAATGGTTAAAACAGGAACAGAAAAAAAAAATGAGAAGAAACCCAAAACAAACCAGTAGAGAGGGGCCCGAGAGGTCTGGGTGGAGCAGACCCTGGCCCCCCCCCACCCACGAGGCCACCCCAGAGCCGGCCCCGCTTACCCCGCAGCCCCTGCATGGCCCCCCCTTGTACTGCCCATCCCACGTGTTCCTCCTGCCGTTCCCAAGTGTCCCTGCCTCGGCGCCTTTGCTCAGCGGCCCCCTCTCCAAGAACCTCCTCTCACCCCAGCCTCCCCTCCACAAGGCCCAACCCAGAGACCCCGGGTCCCCAGGGAATATGACTGAATGAATGAATGAAGGAAGGAAGGAAGGAAGGAAGGCTCCTGCCCCTAAAGGCCTCTGTAACACATGCCAGGGAATCTGATGGGACCCTCAAAATGGTCCTCCCAGTGTCACGGGAAGAGCACCCCGAGGAGGCATCTGTCCCAGGGGCACGGCACTCTCTTTGGGGCCAGGGAGCAGCTTGCTGGGTGGCCGGGCACCCCCAGAGCACCCCCTCCCCGGCCCCTGGCCCCGGCCCCAACTCAACCCCTGAAGTGAGCCCCGCCTGGGCAGCCATCATACCCCCGTGACGTGCACGTGTCCTAACCACAGGTGCAGAAAGCATTTGAGGCCTGACCCCGCGGGGCAGCCCTCCCTAATTACAGCACACGGGGGGCCCCGAGCCTTCCCACAATGGGCCACGGAGCAGAGAGGAAGGTTGGGGGTGGCCCTCCCGTGATTCCGGCCATAGGCTCCGGGCAGCTGAGTGGGGCAGAGGGCATCCAGCCTTGGGGTCCCACACCCGTGGATTTGGACTGGGGTGGCCTTGACCGCTGTGTGGCCTTGGAGAAAAACTGAACCACTCTGGCCTCTATTTTCTCATCTATAGAGTGGAGCTAACAAGACTCCCCTCCTGGGGCTGTGGGGAAGTTTCAGTGAAGTGGTGCAGCTGGCAGAGGGTGTGGTCTGCAGCAGGGGCCCCATTAGGGATGGACAGACAGACACATGGGCATGCTATTAGGATGGATGGACAGACAGCAGATACTCGAGGGGGTGGACAGACATGGCAGGTGCCCGATGAGGGAAGGACAGACAGAGTGGGTGCCTGAGGGGCTGGAAAGATGGACATGGCACATGCCCAGATCGAGGGTGGATGAAGGGACGCCTCAGGGGCCCACTCCTGGCCGGGGAGCGGGTCAGTGTCCTTGTGGGGCCTCCCATGGGGCTCAGGAACCTGGTGGCTGCACCCCCAGCGAGCCTGCCTGGGACGGAGCACCACAGCCTCCACGGCAGAGATGCCGAGCTGGCCATGCCAGGGGACAGATGGCAAGTGACACACTGTGGCCTTTTCTGAGCCAGAGAAGGTACTGCCCCAGCCTGTGTTCCCCGGCCTGTCCCCAGGCCGACCGGCCCTCTGTCACTGATGCTATTTATAACAGCACTGTCACCGACAACGCTCCCCGCCAGGGACCAGCTGGCTGCTCTCCACGTGTCAGTGCACCTGATTTTCACAGTGACCTAATGAGGTAGGTGCCACCCAGGCCCCATCTTGCAGCTGATGAAATGGAGGCCCAGAGGAGCCGAGTGGCTCGTCCGGAGCCACAGCCAGGGCAGGAGGTCTGTCAGCCTCCCCAGCCTGGGCCCAGAAGCCACTGCAGCACTGTCCCAACCCCTGGGGAGCCAGGGGTCAGATGTGCAGGAGAAGCTGGGCGCACGGGGCGGGTGGGGCAGGTTGCTGGCCTGAGAGGCTCGTCTCTGCAGAGGGACAGGCCTGCAGGAGCTGGGAGCTGGCCGGCAGGATGCGGCACCTCTGACAGCTATTCATAATATTTTGATAAACACACGTTGAGCACCTGGCCTGTGTTTAGATTAAAAAGAGTGGGCCCAGCCCCTTGCAATCTGCTCTCCAATGGCCAGTTCCCCGAGAGGTCCAAGAGTACACCCAGGGTGGTGTGCTCACTTCAGGCTCCCATGGAAATGCACCCCCCACCGCCCCGAGCCCACGGGGGCTGCACACCCCAGCTCTGAGCTCTCCTGCGGTGGCCCAGGAGGGAGGAGCATGAGGAACTGATCCCCCCAGCCCACGCTCAGCGTGTCCCCCGCGGGTCCTGATGCAGCTGGAGCCACTCTGTCCCATTCATTTGAAGGCTTTGGGTCGTCCCCCCTGTCACAGGCAGACCTGGGTGGCCAGGCTGGGGCCTCTCGTTGGAAGGTGGCAGCACACGCAGACAGGGGGTCTCGCTGGCACTTCCTCTGGCACATCCTAGGAAGCGGCACCACCACTGCCCTGGTGATAGGCGAAGGAACCAAAGCTCAGGACGGGCGAGGAACTTGCCCAAGGTCAGCCAGCCCAAAGGGGTAGAGCGGCACTCGCACCCAGAATCCAGGCCCTGGTCTTGTTTGGAACCGAGGCTCCTGAAGCCGGGGTCTCAGCGCCACCCGGTGCCCGTGAGCCGGGCGGCTTTCCCTGGTGCTCTCCTTCCATGGCAAGTGTGTCCTGAGCTTAGACATTCAGCTTTGTGAACTCCACGGCCTTCCCGGGGACTCACATGGCACTTTGTGGTCTAGGAAGTCTGTGCCCGGTTTGCGTGCATTCCACTCCCAGGGGGTTGAAACAGGCGCTTCACAAACGGGGGGCCGCAGGGCCGCTGGGCATGTGAGATGCACTCAGCTGCCTGCGTCCTTGGTGATGTGCAAATTAACAGCACTGCGTGACGCCACTACCCCCTCCAGAATGGCCAGAAAAGTCCAACATGGCGAGGACGCGGAGCACTGGGGACTCCTGGCCCCTGCTGGTGGGGGCACAGAATGTGTGGGCGCTCTGGAAGGGCACCGGGCACGTCTCTCCTAAGGCCAGATCCCTGACTGCCACGTGGCCCAAGAGAAATGGGAAGGGAATGTTCCTATCAGCTCCTAAGGACCCCCAGCTGGAAACAGCCCAAATGTCCATCAGCAGAAGACATCAGTAAACTGTGGGCTATTCATGGGGTGAAATACCACCCAACAGTGAAGAACAGGTGCTTGACACACACCACACGGCTGAAAGGTAGAAGAGGCCAGACTCCAAGGACCGCAGGAGGGGAGCCTGCTGACAGCCAGTTTCAGACCAGGAACAACAAAGTGGCGACGGTGGAAGGCAGCAGACTGGTTCCCACTGGAGGATACTGGCTGGAAGGGGAACGGGGGGCCCTCAGGGGTGTGGGAAACACCCCATGTCTTGATCTGGTGGTTTCAATTAAGGGTGTTCCTGTGAAGAATTCACCAGCCATGAACTCAGAACCATGCACTTTGCCCTACGTGAGATAAGCCTCAATAAAAGAGCTAAGGAAAAAAAGTGTCTTAGATACAGAAAGGCACATAGTGCTGACCCAGAGGAAGTCAAAAGAAATCCCAGTGAGGAAGGAGGGACTACCTGAACCAGAGGCCTGGGAGTTAGAGGGGTAAAAAAGTCATTCTGAGCTCCCTGGCAGCCAGTGGGTTACAGAGAAGTAGATGACTGATGGCTCTTTCCAGCAGCAGCGGGAGGCCTTGCCACTGACCTTCTGTGTGGGACATGGGTGGCCTTCCTTGGTGGCTGAGGCTGCAGCGGGGGTTCTGTGGAAGCTCAGACTCCTGTGCAGGAAAACTTCAAGGTGCTCTGTTACCTGTCCAAGGGGACAGCCCAGCTCGCCTGGCCTCTCGATGCATGGCATGGCGAGTCACTCAGTCATTCCACTGAGGGTCCACTTGCTCCCCACATTCTGGCCTGGCCACCCCCTTGTTCAGACATCCCCTCATAAAATCAGATTTTGGCGTCTCCATTCATACAATCAGGGGTGCACCAGCTGCACCTCCTGGTCTCCCCCTCCTGTCTCCCATCTGTGATGGGAACGTCCCACCTCAGAGGCCGAGGGGAGGAGCGGCCGGTGTGGGCTGGGCCCGGCAGGTGGGGGGAGGTGGGCACGGGGCAGCGCAGCCAAGCGGGCCGAGGGGAATTTCGGAGCCTGGGTTTAACGAGCCCCTTCGGGGTTTTATTGCTGTGTTCCAGCCCTGCACATAACAGGTCTCTGAGGGGGCTCTGAGGTGGGGGAACAGTCACCTCCTTTCCCTGGCAGCAGAGGGGAGGGGCTGCAGCTGGTCCTTCTCCAGTGTGTGGACCTCACCCTGAGCTGGAGAAGTCACCCCAAGACAGACGTGCAGGCAAAAGGGAAGGGGGCAGTCCCAGGCCCACTAGATGAGGTGGTAAAGGAAACACTGCCTGTAAGGGGCTCTGTCAGGAGTGACCCGAGCTAACTGCCCGTCACTAACCCAAGTTGGAATCTTCCAGCGCTCATGGGATAGAAGAATAAACTGCACCCAGCCCTGCTCACGACCGTAACGACTGTCTCCAACCCGGGAGCCTGGGAGGGACGTCCCTGCAAGCATGTCAGCTTTGCCCCCAGTCACGCTCAGAGTGTCCCCTGCCCCGGGCGGAGGGGAAAGCACAGATGTCCCCTGGCCACCAGACAGGGATCACCAAGGACCCCGACTGAGGCCACTATACTCACACACGGGCTCTGGACCTGTGGGGCCCGAGTTCAAATCCCACCCTGAGCAAGCACCTCCCCTTTGTGAGGCTTGTCCTCTGTGGGCCCAGATGAGATGATGCCTAAGAAGCACCCGGAAAGCTCACGGTCAAGTCCGCTTGGCGCCAACCAGCAGCACCTGGAAGAGACGTGGCAGGGGAGGCAAAGGTCCACAGAGGTGAGGGGCCCGGGCAGCGTGCCAAGGGCCAAACCACCCCGAGCAGCACCGAGAAACCTTTCCGGGAGGGGCTGACCCTCTCATCTGGAACTGACACGCTGGCTTGTGGGCGCTGTCCCGGAGGGGTGGGTCTCGCCGGCCGCAGCCCCCACCTCCCCTCCCACTGCGGGGGACTCTGGGGGGCCCAGCTGCCCTCTGGTTCATCATCCCACCCTCTGCGGGGAGCGGACGTGCTCCCCATCGCCATCCTGCTCCCTAGAGGCGTAGCCGACAGCGTTTCTGGGGAGGGTGAGTCGCTAGAAGATGGTAAGATCCATAAAAAGAACCACATTCCTTAACCCCATTCCTGGAAATCTTTCCTAAAGACTTAACTCTCCGAAGTCTCACACACAGAGGCCGGCATGTGGAATGCTTGCAATAAATGTTTGCTGAAAAGCTCTAGGTCACTGCAGAGACGTTCACAGCAGTGCTACTCGCGATGGAAACAGAGGCAGCCATCACGGAAGGTTTAAGTCTCCGATGGTATGTCTCTGCCATAAAATATTACACAACAGTGAACACAGCCCAGAGGAAAGGGTTAGGAAACAGCACTAGAGGGGAAAGTAGAGGATGACGTTCTCTGTGCACATGACCACGGCTGCGGAGGAGTGAAGCGAGGAAGAAGGAAACCAGAGGAAATAAAACGGCTGCCTAAGAGTGGCGGGATAATGGGTAGAACTTTTTCTCTTTTAAGTTCCCCTGGAGGCTGCAGGAATGCTGTCTTGATGCTGTCTAGAATAAAAAGCAATTACAAAAGTGAAGTTTCTATTTAGTCTTGCCACCGTGCCATGGGCAGTATTAACAAGGCAAAAAGTTGAGGCCAGTCTGGCCAGATGCAAACAAGGAGCGCCAGCCATGGGGGAGCCAGTCCAGGCTGAGCAGTGTGAATGCCACCCGCTCTGCAGGCTGCACCAGTTAATTACAGAGCGAGGGTCCACCCAGGTCCACCTAGGGCCCCAATGTCAAGCACGCACCACCCTGAGATTGCCCAGCCTGGCCCTTCTGCCCAGCCCCTCTGCCCGGTCCTCACCCGCAGGCCGCTGGCCAATGGGCACCAAAGGCCGGCTCCTTCCCTATACCCACTGCACGAAACACACAACCAGAAAAAGAAAAATGAACCCCCAAACTTGAGAGCTGGAGGACTTTCACGGGCTTGAGTGGAACCCCGCATTTCTCAGATGGGGAAACTGAGGCCCGGGAGGGGCAGACAGTTGCCCAAGGGGCTTTGGGTCTGGTCCTGGCAGAGAGCTGGGCCTGGGCTGGGCAAACGGGCTGCCTACCTGTTGCCCCAGGCAGCCTGGCGGGGTGGCAGGGCCCAGGCAGAGGGGACCCCCAGGTGCCCTCATCCCAGGGCTCTCCCTCTTCAGCCTGCCCTGCCACGTGGGGGCTGGGGAAGGGGGCAGTCCCCACCAGGTCCTCTACTCCGATGGGGAAACCGAGGCAGAGAAACGGAGGGCCCAGAGTGAAGCAGCGGGAGGCTGGCTGCCCCCTCCCCCCCATATTGACTTAGCACCTCCCATCTGGGTTCCCCGACAGGCTGGTGGACACCTCCTCATGAATCACGATCTGCGCAACACCTCGTAAATCACCGACACGCCCCGTGAGGGGGGCCATTCACCCCGGCCCTCGGGACGGCGGCCTGCCCCGGCTGCGCACCCCACACTGGGCCGACTGTGTGCCCAGGGGCCCCCTCCAAGCTGCCCTGGCTCCTGGAGGGCCGCCCTGCCCTGGATCATTCCTATACAGAATCTTACTTTCCTCAGTTTTCATCTCCTCCAGACCTCCAGGACATTTACTCAACACTGCTTTGATTTTGCTCAGACCCCTGGTCTTGAGCCACCATTTACTGAGAAGCCATAAACTGTCCCCAAACAAGCCTGCCCTGCGGCCTCCGGGGGCCATGTGGGCAGCAGGAAGCCCTGAACACAGACCCAGCAGGCTGGCGTCCATCCGTGGGCCTGGCGTCTGTCTGCAGACCTCCTTCATCCACTGGCCTGGCGTCTGTCCGTGGGCTTCTTCTCCATCCTCTGGCCTGGTGTCTGTCCGTGGTCTCCTGTCTGTCCACTGGCCTGGCGTCTGTCAGCGGGCCTCGCCATCACCTGGAGCCTGGGCTTGCCGGGGCTCAGATGGCCTTGCTCACCGATCCTCAGTGGGGGGTGCTGGAGAGCTGTCCTGCTCTCCTCTTTGCAGACGGGGAAACTGAGGACCCCCAGCCCCAGTGCCCTGCCCCTCCATGTCCCCACCAGCCTGGGTCTACACCCTGCAACCACTGCTCTTTTCACTCAGGCTGCTCACAACCCCTCCCACGTGCAGGCAACTTCCGATGGACGTCCTGCAGGGAGGGTGCCCCTGGCCACGGACTGGCCTCTGCCATGGTCTGGCCTCAGTTTCCAGCCCTGTAACATGAGGGAGGTGGCCCTGGGCCAGCGGGGCCTCAGTTTCCACATGGATCCTAGGCGGAGGGTCCCGGCCTGTGTTGCTTGGAGCTCAGGCTTCCCAGGGAGCGTGGGGGTGCTGGGGTGGGACAGCAGGCCAGTTGGGGGGGGTCAGGCTGTCCTCAAGCTCCACCCCTGTCCCCATGCAATGGGGGCCTCAGCTCTGCTCCTCTTCAGGCCCCCACCCAGGGCTGGGTGGCCTTGCACCCGGTCAGTGGTGCCCAAACTTATCTCCTCCCATGACTCAGCCGACTATCCCTGCACAAGGCAAGATTTTGTTTCTCTCTGGAACCTTGCCAGCCCCCCACCTTCAGCACCCCCAACCCCTGTGCCTCACGCCGGCTGGATCTGCAGATGCCTGCTAACAGCAGGTGGGGGTGTCTGGTTCTTCGGGGCCCATCTCCCCTTTAATGAACAAGCCCGACCCCAAAGAGCATTTACCCAAGCCCGCCTTCCTCCCCTTTGGCCAGCTCTGCCAGCTCCACAGCCTGACCAGGGGGCTGCTCTGCATTCCTAACCCACTCTTGGGTCCGGCGGAAAATTTCACAAAAGAATGGCGACCGCAGGTCTTAGGCCAGGTGAGAGCCTTCTCTATGGGGGCAGGATCCTGTTCTGGGTGGGGGAGTTGGGCGGCAGCGCCTACGGGTGACTGCAGTCCCCACACCACGTGGCCCTGCCCGGGGTCCAAGCCCTTTCCCGTTAGCACAGTATTTGGGGCTCGTCTTGTTTCCCAAGCAAGGAAGCAGGTGCAGAAAGGGGGCCGTCTCCACCCTCGGGTGGTGGAGCAGGAAGTCGCGAAGCGGGCATTGAGCTCACTTCTCCTTCCTCGCCCCCCACCCCACCTTCCCTCACTGCACAGGCCCGGAGAGCCGAGGGCAGGTGGGCCGGGGACATCGCCCCCCGGGGCGCGGTGGGGAAGGGGACACAGAGTGGCGGCCTCTGGGGTCCCGGAGCCACCCCCTCGCCAGTACCCAGGTTGGAGCTGGGCTCAGAACTCAGCTCGGAGAAGCCCTCTTGGCTCCCAGGGCCCCTCGGAGTACCAAGGACGGACGTACCCTTCCTGCCCCCACGGCCAGAGTCCAGAGCTATCCCTCCCTTCCCTCCCCTTCCTTGGCCCTGGTTTCTGCTTCCTTTTCATGCTTTTGCATATAAATAAACAGACGTAAATCAATCAATTAAAACTTCACAGGCACAAAGGAATGTGAATAGGGACATCCAGGAAAACCCCCTGTGGAAGGTTCCGGCATGTCCCCATGGCCCATGCGTGCCCCTGGCCATTCCCTGGCAGCTGGCGGCGCTGCCCCTTCCACAGACCTCAGCCCACGCGTTCGGGCCCTGCGCCCAAAATGCTTTTATTCCATATTCTCCCACTTTACTTCATGGGCATTTGGAAGGAGAGACTGAGAGAAAGAGGGAAAAAGAGAGAGAATGCCATCTGAATGCACGCACGAACTGCTCACACCATTCTTGAGAAAGAAAGATGGATGAAAAATCTGCAATGCCGGGCAACTGCACATAGATTTTTCCGAGGGGGTGGGGGTTGGGGGTGGGAGAGAACTTTCCTGAAAGGACTTGGCTTTAAAACATTAAGTCAAACAACTGGAATTGGCAGGGGGACAGCTCTGGAGCAGGGCGAGCCTGGAGAAACTGCCGGCCCAGCACGCCGTTCCAGGACAGGGAATAAGGAGCCCATTCAGTGGCTGCACGCAGGGGTCCTTCAGTTCAGAGGGGCGGTGGCCCCAGAGACCCTCGGGCCTGGAAGGAGACCCAGAGCCCAGCTCTGCAGCGGTGGCCAAGCTGCAGAACGAGGCCTGGGAACCAAGAGGACGGGGCTGTCAGGAGATGGGCAGAAGGACCCGCTCTCGTTTTGCTCACAAAGCAAGGAAGTGTCAGAGGACGAGCGTTGCCAGGCCAGGCCCTGACGGGTGATTAAAGTTGCAGAGGGGTGCCCCTTCCCACTGAGGCCGATGCACATTCTCACACAAATTAGTGGTCCAGCTTCCCTGTGCCCTCGACAACGGGGTCATGTCGGGCTCGGCACCTTCTCTGTTTGCAATCCTGTCGTGGGCTCAAGTGACCGTGAGCTGTGTCTAAGCCACTCTGTCTGTGGCTGAGCCCACGTCACCTGGTTAAGGCCAAGTTTTAATTTTTGTTGATTAGTTTTTGGAGTTGAGCCCTGCGTGGTGGGCATGGCTCGATCCAACAGTTGACAGCTTCTGTGCACGGAGCAGATAAGAAGTTAGGGTCCGCAATGTGTGCTGAGTCACCCTGACGTCCCATATGTCAAGTTCTGAGCCCCTGAGGAGGTCACCTTGAAGCTCAGAGCTGCTTTCCAGAGGAAAAGATGCCTGCCCCTCACAATGCAAACTCCCGTGCCCCCGCCAGCCTGCTCCGCGCTGACGCCATGAGTGCCCGAGCCTGCTCCAGACAGATGGTCCCAAAGGCTGTGTGTGCAGCTCGCGGCAGCCGGGACGGAGTTCTGTGAGGGTCGGAACAAGGCCCGGGCGGAGGCGCTGGTCTCTGATGGCCACGGCCGTGTTTTCTCTCAGCAGGTTGCACAGAGGAGGAACCCCAGATTCCTTGCTGAGTCCTCATGAACTGTACCGCTGGGGCACAGGCCCTGGTTTCTGGGGCGGCGTGGTTATAAATACCGGGCTCTACTGGCAGCACAGCCGGTGAGACGCGAGTGTCTGATCTGCCACAACCTCCCTCAGCCCCCGGGTTCCACATGTGCGATGTCCCCTGCCCCTGCCCAGGCCTGCTCAGCTTCTGCAGCAAAAGAGACCCCTGGGGTGTGGCCTGGCTGCCCTTGGAAGGCAGACTGGGAAGCTGTGCCCCCTGCCCCACCCCAAGCCGCTGTCACGGCAGGGCCCGACGAGCCAGAACTGGCCAATATGGATCTTTTTTGTGTGCAGACTTTTGTAAAAACTTCTCCTACCTTTCTTCTGTTTATTTTTATTTTTATTTTTATTTTTTTTTAATTAAAAAGCATAGATGGCTACCCCAGAGAGCAGCGCTTACGGCCGGCTGCAGGGGCCCCCGGAGGTGGCCAGCCCAGGCTGACACGGCTGTGCCTGTGGCCACCTTCAAGCCAGGACTGTGCGGAGCCCCACATTCAGCACAGGCACCTGTTCAGGTGGGCTAGGTTTTCTTGCCCATCTGCTCCGTCCCCTCAAGCTCATGGGTACCCGAGAGGGTGGCACTGCTGACACGGGGGCTGCCCTCGCTCGGGCGTCTGGACCTGGGATCCCGTGGCTACAGAGGCCTGCTCGGCCTCGGCCTCAGGGACCTCTCCAGTCCGTGGGAGGTGGGGAATGACTCAGCACACAGTTCTTGGCTTTTTTTTTCCAGGGTGCTCGGCCACACTTGAGAATAAGGAGCCAGAGCCAAAGGCCAGGGTGGCAGAGATGGGGGACAGAGGTGATGAGGAGGGGGCAGGCAGAGCAGAGCCCCAGGAGAGCGGGGAGCTGGGACGTGCTGGGGTGCATCTCGGCACGGGGTGCAGGCCATGGAGGCAGGGACAGGGTCACCCTGGCTGAGTGGTGAGGCCGGGCCTTGGCAAGAACAGAGGGATGGAGAAGAAGAGAAGAATCAGAAAGGAAGAAAGAAACATTTGGACAGACTTGTCCACTGCGGGAGGCAGAAGTCACTGCTGGCTGAAGTGATGGGACAGGCTGCTCCCAGGCCCATGGGGAATCGCCTGCTGCCCTCCTGCCCTGCCACCCCAGGCCCACACCCCAGCCTGCAGCTCCCATGGCCTGCTGGACCTGTGTCCCCACCCTGGGTCCCTTGGGGCTGGCAAGTGGGGAGGACTGGGGCGAGGCCTAACAGGAGCCCTGTCACCACTGCTGAGGAGCTGATGGGATGGGGGGTCACTCGAGGGCCCCCGTGTCCAGCTCGAGCAGCGACGGCCAGGACGACCGCCCACTGGGGCCACCTCCAACCAGCTCCAGTCCCTGGGCCTGGGACCAGGGTGAGGAACAGAGATGTCGGACGTGGGGCAAATATCTTGACTCTGGAAGTTTCTGAAGTCCTTGTTCTCTGGATACCCATCTTCCCTTCTCAGGGGAATGGAGGCTCCTCTGAGAACTCCTGAGAGTAGCAGACTTGGATGGGGCGGGACCAAAGCCCTGAGGATGTTCCCGGTGGGGACATTTCTTACGGACTGGGATTTGCTCGTCCACCTCCTCCTCTGCCCCTCTCTACAGCCCCTGCAGAAACCCCTCTCCTCTGCCCACGCTGACCACTCTGTGCTCTGCAGACATTAGACGGAAAGTCTCCTCCCCGAGGAGCATCCACACATCCTTCCCTCCCCGGCTGCACCAACACAGCTGCCAACAAGCACTTGGGATAAAATTACCTGATGCCTACAATTGTTGAAACCAGTTTCACCCCCAAAAAGAGGGGGGGACTGCATTTTCTTTATTAGCACATAAATTAAGTGTAGCGCCCCAGGCGTGTGCTGGGGCCGGCTTGCGCCAGTTCAGGAGCACCGACTGCACACTCCTCTTCCCAATGCCACCTTCAGCTCAGAATCAGCCACAACGGGAAAATTTACACCACGGAAAGTGGCAGACACTACAGATCAGGACGCACGTATCCCGTTCTCCCCAGGAAGATGCTTATTATGTTTAAAGCACACTGCTTACACTTGCTAACCCCCCAGATTCCTTTTCATTAAAAACAATTCCACGTGACAATGATTTATACGTCAACATATAAATAAGCCTGTGTTCATGGATGCACAGCAGGACAATTTCCAAGAAAACGACAATAAAACCTAATTAGAATTAAGCAGCGGAAGGTCTGTTTAAATTAGCAAACCTTTAATTTCTAAAAGATGTCTTGAGTCATTTAAATTAATGTTAGCAAGGGGGAGGCCCGCAAGAGAGCCACCGCCTCCTTCCTGCCTGCGAGCCTCTGTGTAGCCGTCTCCTCTGCTGGAGAGCCTTCCCCTCTCAGCTGCCAGAGGATCTTTCCGTCAAGACTCAGCTCCCGTGTCACCTGCTCTGTGAGGCCTCCCTGGCCCTCTGCAGACAG
Source organism: Bradypus variegatus (assembly GCA_004027775.1). Lineage (NCBI taxonomy): Eukaryota > Metazoa > Chordata > Mammalia > Pilosa > Bradypodidae > Bradypus > Bradypus variegatus. The sequence continues at coordinate 6,501 of PVKY010000985.1, read as the reverse complement.
TGCTGGCTGCCTCCTTCGCCAGGCAAACTTGGTCCTTGGCTCCGTGCTGTGTCTGGGCCGGCCTTACCATTCTGTGTTGAATTTATGTTGAATTTATGTCTCTCCCACAAACTTGCTTGGTCCCCCAGGCAGGGGCTGCATCTCACCTGTGCAACTGACCGCAGCCCACATTAGACCATGTTGGGGGATTGGGGCTCCTTCCACTGAACTTCTGCTCCCCTGCCAGGAGGGAGGAACACTGGGGGAACATTCCAGGCCTTTCTTTTCACCAGCCCCACCTAGTGGGGTGGAGATGGGGAGGGGGGAGGCCTCAGAGCTCACTTGCTTCGTTACCTGGAACCTCCAGGAGGTCGGCCTTGGTGTTGCTTTACAAATACATTTAACAGGAGCAGATCCAGGCAAAAATGGCAAGTAAACATAGGACAGAGATGGCGTAACAAGCCAGTGGGGAAAGGGTGGGCTATTCAAAAAAGTATTGGAACAGCTGTTTTTCCATATGGAAATGAAATCCCTACCTCACACCATGCATGCAAGCCAAATTCAAGTAGATTTAGAACCTGAATGTGCAAAGCAAAACTTTAAAACTTCTGGAGGGGAATGTAGATGAATATCTCTCAGACTATGAGGGAAGGATTTCTGAGATAAGACAGACAAATGCACAAATCACAAAAAAATTATTGATACATCTGATTATCTGTCAATGTGAAACTTTAATTCAGTAAGACACTATAAACGAAGTGAAAAGATGAACCACAGACAAGGAATAGAGATTTGTAACTCATGCAGCTGACAAAGGAGCAGTTTCAAGAATGCATAAAGAATTATTACAAATCAATAAGAAAACGACAAGCAATGCACAGTGAAATGTGCAAAGGACATAAAGAGAGAGTTCACAAAAAGGAGGCTTGAATGGTCATCAAACATTCAAAATGGTGCTCAAATCTCACTAAAATTAAAGTAAATGTGGACTATATTAAAACAAGATGCTGTCACCCAACCCTCAGATTAGGGAAAGTTTTAACAATCTCACAATACCATGAATTGGCAAGGATGTGGGGAAGTGGGATTCTTTTCCACTGCTGGAGGGGCTACAAATGGGCACCCCTGCTGGGAGAAATCAGCAATCTCTGATCAGTAAAGCCGAAGATGCTCTGAGCCCTGATGAGAGGAGCCACGCAAAGTGGTTATTAAGTGAAAGAAAAAATTTCTGGGCCCAAAACTCAGACCTGCGTGGAGAGATCTGGTAATATGTACATTTAACAAGCCCTCCAAGGTGATACCTATTACCCAGCAAGTTTGGGGAAAATGGTTCTAAGAAAAACCGCACAGTTCCACGAGGGGACACATCCAACACCATCATGGCAGCAAGATTTAAAATAATGGAAAAAATTGGAAACAGCTTCACATGTTCATCAACAGGAGCCTGGAATGTAAATGTGGGGCAGTCATTCCCTCCTGGCCAAGCTTGAACCACTTTTTCCAGGGGCCAGCAGCCCACAGGCCTCCAAAGAAACAGGCTCGACATATGCGTCCCCCTTGTCAGTGCCACGGTGCGTGAATGCAGTTGCGGGAAGTTGGAAGAGGTTCAGTGCAGTGACTGATCTACCCTTCTGAGGAGTTGCCTCTTTTAATAAAAAGGCAGAAGTGGCTGGAGCTGGCCAGTTCCAATGGTGGGGGAGTGGGAGGGGGCTGCCCAGAGCAGAAGAGGCTTCTGCAAAGAACACTCAACACACTGGTTCTATGAGCTGCTCCTCAAGAGAAGAGTCCTGGGGTCACACTCGTTTGGGGAATGTGGGAACCTCACCCTTTCTCAGAGAGTTACAATGCACGCGTGCTTCCACTGAAGTGCTGGGAGTCCTGCCTTAAAGACGCTGCAGTGCAGAGACCCAACTCCCAACCCCCCTGGCGTGGAGGTGGGAGGGGCTCAGTCCTCCAGGACACATGTGTGTCACCTCTGGGACCTTTGGCACGTCAGCCCAAAGCAGCCCAGCATTGCCCAGACTTACCTGCCCCTGGAACCCCCTTCCCATGTTAACCCCTTTCCTGGGAAGCCCCTCTGGACCTCGGTCAAGGCCTCCGAGCGCTCTGACGGTAGACGGTGCCAAAGCTGGACCAGCACTCAAGGACGGGAAGAGTTTTTTTCTAAAGGTCAGACCCAAAGTGTGTGACCCACCCATGAGTGCCCAAAGGGGCTCCGACGCGGGTGGGCAGAGTGGGAGTGTCTCATGGGTAATGACCAGGTCCGACCCCCGCTGGGTCTGCCCCGCCCCAGCACCCGGCCCGCTGCAGGCTCAGCATAGGCTGCACACAGGAGGGCCCTCCAGACCTCCAGAGCCCCTCCTCTGCCCAGGTGGGCACCGGCCCCTGTGCCCGTCCTGGCAGAGCCTGTTCTCCCCGGTGGGGACACCTGTCTGTGTCCTGCTGCCCACTGGTCTGCGAGGTCCTGGAGGACAGGAGCTCTGTGATGGTCCCTCTGCACCCCTGTGCCGAGTTCAGCACCAGGCACCTGGGAGAACCCCCGTGGGACAAACGGATGGAAGGAAGAGCCGAGGCAGAGGCAATGCATGGGGTTGGGGAAGCACTGGGGCTCCAGGGTGGGGCCGCCATCCCTGCCTGCTGCACCCTCGTCCCCTGCGGCCCTCATCGTGCCTGCACTGTGGTCCTGGGGGAAGCATGGCAGAATGGGTGCAGCCCTCAGCCCCCAGCTCTGCACAGCATCAGCAGCCCCTGTTGGGAGTTATTCTTCTCTGTTCTCCTCTCCACCCCACAGGCCCTGGGAACTGGGGACAGGGAGGCTCTGCAAAGACCTCCTGGGGGCCATGGCATCTGGGCAGGGCCGGAAGGGCAGTGGGACCTGGACACATGGCCGTGGGAGAAAGAGCACCCCAGGCGTGTGTGCCCTAGGCGTGTGTGTCCCAGACATGTGTGTGCCCCACATGGTTGTGTGTCCCAGACGTGTGTGTGTCCCAGAGGTGTGTGTGCCCCAGGTGGTTGTGTGTCCCAGATGTGTGTGTGCCCCAGGTGTGTGTGTGCCCCACATGGTTGTGTGTCCTAGACGTGTATGCGCCCCAGGCATGTGTGTGCCCCAGGCGTGTGTGCTGGGCCACCATCTTGGGCTCAGAGTCCTGGCTCCTGGGCCAGTGGCCACCCTAGTAAAGCTGAGGCCCCCGATGAGGCGCTGGGCAACAGGTCTGTGCAGCCTCTGGGCAGAGCACTGGGCGGAGGCCAAGAGGCTGGTCTGCCAACTCCTGGGGGCACTGCTTTCCTGCCACAGGCCTTCATGGCGCCTACTATGTGCGGGCTGCGCTGGTGCTGGGGACATGGGGATTGAGCGGGTGTGTTCCCTGCCTCAGGGCACACAGGTGGGGCTGGGAGACCTGTATCAGATGGATGGTGATGGGTCCTGGGCTCGGAGAGGCAGGAGGGTGGGACCCTGCCCGAGGAGGGGACAGCGTGTGTGTGCACGTGTGCATGTAAGCATGCACATGCGTGGGTGGGGAGACACGTATGCGGTGTAGGAGGCACGGGTGTGTGTGCACACGTGCGGAGGGAAGGGCAAGTCACTGCCTCACCACGAGGCTCGGGTCGGGCTCAGTGCAGCCCCGGTGTGGCCCGGCCTCCCCAGCCCTGCGTGGGGCCTGTGCTCCCCGGGGGGCCCTAAAAACCAGAGGCGGGGTCCTCTGGACAGTGTCAAGAGTGACAGTTATGAACCTAATTAACTGTTTCTTTGGATCAATAAAATCTCCGGGTGAGCTCAGTCCAGGGGCTGTTTTGCTTTAAAGAAAGGGTGAGATGGGGGATAAGGCTGCATGGGTGGGCTGCAGTGGGGACGCCCCCATGCACAGGAGGTGGTGGGTGGCCTCGGGGTGGGTCCCATCTTTGACTGGCTGGAGCTTGGGTGGCACCCTGGTCCCCAGGATGCAGAACACAGGGGTCAGGAGGACGTGCCAGGGACTGGGGTCGGGCAGAGCCAGCCACGGTGTTGGCAGGACACATGCCCACCGTGGCCTCTGCTTCCCTCCTCTGAAACGGGATGGCAACGATGCCATCTTCCCAGGAGCTGGGCGACAAACCGCGTCAGCACGATGCCCAGCACGGCGAGCGCTGCCCGGACACAGTTACGATCATTACTGAAATGCAGAGCCCCGTCCCTGCTGCTAGGTGGGCAGGACAACGTCCCTGGGAGCCCGGGGGATGGCAGGGCAGGGCTCGATCGGCAGCAGCAACCCCAACCGGGGCGCCCCCCGCCCTGGAGACGCCCTGACCGTCCTCTGGCCGACGCTGGCTCAGAGAGGAAAGAGCTTGGTGGGTACATGAGCTGTGGGCTGGGAGACCCCGAGGGGCCGGGAGACCCCCCACCCCGTGTTCCTGTGCAGGGGGGCCTGCGCCCCGCCGCCGCTGCCCAAGCGTGCCCCCATTGCCGCGCGGCCTCCCCACTCACACTAGCGCTTTATGTTCTGTGGAGTTCTTAAGGGTTTTTCTGTAAACATATTTCTGGGAAAGCTGTATTTTTACTCTTGTCCTGCAAGGGTTTTTTATACGTGTGTGCCCTGTTGGGCAGTCAAGTCTCCATGTGAAGTCATCCCTGGCAGCTAATAATCAGAACCCTGGGTGTTCAGAGCAATCCGTGGAGTGCTGACCACACTGGGTGGCCAACACCCAGGGCCAGGGGGCCTCCTGTCACCCCAGCTCCGCCGCTCAGCAGCCACGTCCCCACCCAGCGCCATCCCCTGCCCTCCAGTGTGCGCACACACTGTACACCAACAGGGCCACACTCACTCCTTCTGGGCAGCTCTCCCACACTCATCCTCGCATGCAGTGGCGTGGGAGGGCTGGAGTGTGGAAGACGAGACCCCAGCCTGGCCCTCCGGGGCAGCCCAGGCCTGGGAAGCTGGAGAGCGGGCGGCAATGCGGGCTGCAGGGCTGGGGAGGCTGGCACAGCAAGAGGAGGGGGCCAGGGGCCAGGAAACGGGATCACCGCAGGTGATTTAGTTAAGATGAGGTCACACGGGAGAAAGACAAGGTCACACACTCGACCCAACATGACCTTCCGAGAAGGGGAGGGGGACACAGACAGACAGACAGAGAGAGCATCTCCCTCACCTGCTGTAAAGAAGAGATAAAAGTGGTCAAGTGAAACCCCGGGCTGGAAGTCAGAACAGTGGCTACCTCTCGAGGGAAGGGATGGTGCCCGACGGGGCACGAGGGAGGTTTCTGGGGCTCAGGAATGTTCCCTATCTTGAACTGGATGGTGGTTAAATGGGTACATAAATATTCAAGCTGTGCACTTAAGGAAAATGCACTTTAGTGCATGCTCTACCTCAATAAACGTTTCCAAGGAAGAACACAATCAGTGACACTTGTTCATCCGACAGTGTCTCGGCCCCCACCCCGTCTTTCCCTTCACATCTGGGCTCTGCTGTGATCACGCCGGCGGGTGTGCCTGTCTCCCCTCTGGATGTGCTCCCGCGAGAGCAGCAGCCCCTCGGGCTTGGGGCTGCCTGGCCTGTGAAGCCACCCCGCAAACACTGTGAGCAAATGAGTCGCATGTCAGAAAGGCCCGTTTGCCAGCCTCCCGCCCTCCCCTCCACCTGCTATGGAAACTGGCTCTCCCAGCTCTGCCCTCAGACTTCACGCAACTGAGTTTCCCGGCCAGCCCTGGGGGTCTGCAAGGCTGGCACCCGACCCACAGAGCCACGACCCCGACAGCCAACGTGCGCCACTGTGCAACACGGCCAGGGACGAGCCAAAGAGTTGGAGGTCCTCACACCTGCAATTGCACAACCTCACACATCTGATCCAAAACCAGAGCGAGAAGGAAAAGGTCCTAATTTGCAGGAGCCCTGGTCTCCCGGCTAACTCCCTGCTTGGTCTCACCCCAGGGTGAGCTGCTGGCGGCACCTCTGGGTGGAGGAAAGATGGACAATGCTCTTGGTCAGGCTGGGCAGCCAAGCCCCTTTCTCATGAACCAGAAGGGAGGGGGACATTGGGGTGCAGGAGTGCGAGCAGGACGGGAGGGTGGCTAAAGTGTGCTGGTTTGCACCCAGGCTCATTAAAGACAGACCCTGTTGATATCCCAGGGCCCCCAGGGACTTGCTCTGCCTCTTCTGTAAAACAGGGAAAAGGACACCACCCGGCAGGGTTGTTGTATAAAGATTAAATGAGCGAGCAACAAAGAACAAATAGACACATGGGATCTCCTCAAAATTAAACACTTTTATACATCAAAGGACTTTGTCAGAAAAGTAAAAAGGCAGCCTACACAATGGGAGATGATATTTGGAAACCACATGTCAGATAAAGGTTAATATCCCAAATATATAAAGGGATCCTACAACTCAAAAACAGAAAGACAAACAATTCAATTAAAAAATGGGCAAAAGACACGGACAGACACTTTTCTGAAGAGGAAATACAAATGGCTCAAAAACGTATGACAAAATGCTCAACTTCACTGGCTATTAGGAAAATGTGAATCAAAACCACAATGAGATATCATCT
>PVKY010000984.1:19463-36958 GCA_004027775.1 Bradypus variegatus | reverse complement strand
AAGACCTTGGTGAGGGTTGATCTTTAACGTGCTGATAACATCTTAGAGGCAATGATGGTCACCTTTCTCTTAACATTTTTGCTCCTTTGGCTTCCACGACATCACCCTGCCTTGCCCCTTGAACCTTCTTTCATCCACCTTCCTCTTGGCCTCCTCTACCTCCTCCCAGACCCAAATGCCGGAGCCCAAGGTCCGCATAACCTGGATGAGCCCATCCATCTCTGTGGTCTGGGCAGATCCCTTACTCCTACGTTCCAGACTTTATCTGCTACTGTGTGCTATTTTGGTGTCTTGTGAACAAATGCAACATTTTCATAAATGAATTCTGTCTCTTCTCCTCAACCGCAATACGCTGCTCTTCCTCAGCTCTCTTTCTAAGTGAACTTACCCCTGAGCACCCAGCCACATACATGAGAGTCAAGCCCCATATATCCCAAGTTATCTCAACCCCTGCACTTCTCCTCACCCCCTTTCCGCTGCCATCTCTTTCCCAGGTAACTGCAACAGCTCCCAGTGCTTGCCCTGTCTCCTGGCTTACCCACTCCGACTCAGTCCTCTCTCACTTGCCTTAGCCCAGCAGCAGGAAACTCTTTTAGAGGCAGAAGGACTTAGGTAATTTACATTTAAAAATGAAAAGGGGACTACATGAAATGTGCATGGGTAGAGTCATCCCCAAGGTATAAGCTTGAGCTACCACCCACCCCAGAAGAGCAGAATGGGCGTGGCAGCCAAGCAAAGCCCACTTCAACTACACACTCTGTGGCCACTAAGTTGTTTTGTGCCTTTTCCTCATTCAAGTTTCCTTTATTATACATTTGAGGCAGATTGCACCTAGACACAAATATTAACTGGGCAGGAGAGGGGGTATGACATTTAGTGGCACCAGAATCATTACCAAGTTCATCAGTACACATAGGACCTGGCAATAATTCCAGTGTTAAAGAGCCACCTTGCCAAATTTGCCAGAGAAGATATTGGAATTAATATGAGCTGACTGCCCACCCGTATAGCAGACACTTATCCATTTTACATGGGTTATCTCCCCCTGGGCAGGTGACATTTCCCACACAAGGAGACCGAAGCTCAGAGAAGAAAAGAAACTTGTGCTAATGACAAGTCATAAAACTGGGATCCAACTCCCAATTAACCAAAAATGGAAATGCCAAACCATTTCTAGTAAACATAATTTTTATTTCATCCAAGGCAAGGCTAAATAAAATTATACAATGCAAAACAGGTTATAAAGGCAAGACAGCCTGATTACATCCATTCTGTGCTTGAACACAAGTCAGTGCTGGTGTGTGCACACCCACGCCTCCCAGAGGCAACCCGGACCTAAGGCCTGCCAAGGCGGCTTGCTGCATCATTACGATCTATAGTTATACAGGAAAATTGAGTTGGGCATTGTCATCATCCAAGCCAGAGGAATAAACCATGCATGAGTGAGTCAAAAGCTCTGCATAGCAGGTGGGAAGTGGGAGGGTAGGGACTCCAACCTGGGACAAAGTAAAGTGAAGCAAGCTATAGGATTTTCCCGGGAAGACCCCCTGTGGCATTTCTTCCCCTCAACCTGCTTCCCCTCCCAGGGCTGCTGTCTGTAACAGCGGCATGGAGGCATGGAGTCCAGGAGATGGCTGGTCTTCCTCTCTGTCTCTTACCCTTTCTCAGCCCCCAGGCACCCCAACAGGTAGAGCTCGGGCCCTGAAATGTCCAGGGTGTCCTCCATCCCAAACACACACAGTCTTTGCACACACCTCCATATATCACCCTTCCATGCCCAGCCCACCCAAACCACAGTTGCACCCCCAGGAGCCTGCATTGCCTGCACACCTCCATGCTTGTTCACACTTCACACCCACAACACACACACACACTCATTCACCTCCCGCCACCTCAGCTCCCACCTTCCACGTCACCCGAGGTTCAGCGAACCTCCAGCTCTGGTCAGCCAGCCAGATGTGTGGAGAGTGTTAGACCCACAGGCCCCTCTTCCAGACCTCTCCAGCATCATGTCCTAGCTGCCTCCTACAAGGCGAGAAACCCAAGGCCAACGGTGAGGCTCTATTTTGAGGTCAAGGATGGGGAGCTAGGAAATATCTTGTCTTTGGTCTCACCAATTTCACTGCCAACACATCTAGGTGTGTCCAGGGCTCCCATGATTGACTTTGTAAATGGGGTGCCTGGAAACACCCTCATCAGCCCCTGGAGACCACCCTTGGAGACTTGCAAGCACTGAAGGTGCTTTGCCCACATGCCTCCTGTTGCAAATCAATGCCTGCTTTTCTTGTGGACATAACCCTGGCATCAGGGCAGGACAATTCTCTGTCTTGGGGGCTAAGTTTAATGATCTTATTCCCCCACTCACTAAATGCCAGTAGTGCCAGCAGGCATTGAGGAACTAAAAAAGGCACCTCCTACAGTTCCAGTCACCTCTACTAAAAAACACCAAACAAGAAGCTTCCAGCAGCAGTGTCAAAGCTCTTAACATTCCAAGGGGGAGGGGTGAAGAGAAAGAGTGAGTGTGTGTGTGTGAGTGTGTGGTGTGAGGGTGTGAGTGTATGAATGTGTGAATCTGTGTGAGTGTGTGGGCATGAGTGTGGATGTGTGGGTGTGAATCTGTATGAATGTGTGTATGAGTGTGTGAGTGTGACTGGGTGTGATTGTGTGAGTTGTGACTGAGTATGGGTATGAGTGTGAAGGTGAGTGTGTGAATATGTGTGAGCGTGAGTATAGTGTGTGAGGTGTGTGTGTGTGTTGTACGGCTGGGACACACAGCATGGGACAGACTCCAAACAATTGCTCAACGATAACACCTGGCCTCCTAGTTTTCCAAGTCAAGACGATTTTTTAAACAAGAACTCACCGAGCCTCACAACAGTCCTGTGAGGTAGGTAAGTGCTATTATGCCCATTTTATAGATGGAAAAGGCAGAGTGCAGGGAAGAGAGATGACCCGCCAACGAGGCAGCAGCAGACCCAGGAGTGGGCAGGGCCCGGTGGCACTCCCCTTCCCCACCCGGCACCAACCAGTCATCTTGGCTCCCTCCCAAGAGGGTGAGAGGAGCCCACAACACTTTGTTCAAATGCTGACATTGGGAAGGGAGAAGAAAGCAGTTTTGCATGAAGGCAGCTATCAGAAATTTTCTGAATGGCCAATGGCTCCCCTGGGTCTGCTGCCAAGGCCAGGCGAATCTGAACCCAAGGCTGTGATGGGTTCTGGGTGGAAAAGATCAGAGGGACCGAGGCAGATCAAAGCGGGAACTTGTGAGTCCCTCAGTGTGGGGCGAGGGACGCTGGCCTGGCCCACGGTGCCAGGTGGTGCTGTCCCTCAGTCTCCCCCCACCGCTGCCCTTGGGGAAGCAGCGTCTGCTTTTGGATAGGCAGAGCCCTGAGCCCGTCCCCACACCATCTGGGAAACAGGCTACTCCCCTCCCAGCCTTCCTGGGACACAGAGGACAGAGCCGCAGAAACTCAGTGTGGGAGCGAGGGAGTGGGAGACAGAGGAGGCCCCTCTCTGATGTCCTCTCCCTGCCTTCAGCACCCACCCTTCCCAGGCTGGCCCCACTCAAACGCCACCACCTTCCCTTGTCAGGGCCCCCATGAAGCACCTAGCAGGTGTCTCTAAGACTCGGTCACTGGCCAAGGGGCCAGGGGTGCCCTGACTCCAGCCCCATCGCCCCTCCATGACCTGGGGGCTGGGGGTGGGGGGCCAGGAAACCCTCACCCTTGCCATCCCAGACTCAGCTGGTATCCTCTAGAGGGAGGGGGGCATGAGCTAGGAGTCCAGGAACTAAGGCACAGTCTAGCCCCACACACAAGGAGTGCACAAACCGGTTCCGGGAAAAGCAAAAGAAAATGGCAGGCGCCCTCTCCCTGCTCCTCGCCAACCCGCAGGTGGGAAAGGGGGTGGCAGAGCTGGGCAGGAAACAGCCAGAAAACCCAAGGACCCTCTCATTCAAAGGAAGGGGAGCCCTGAGGGGAAGGGAAGCCCTCGACCTAGGGGCGAAGAGAGCATGAAGGAGGGGGTGTGCGAGGAGCAAGCCAATGGGAGGGGAGGGTTGGAGGGTGCCACCCCTCAGGCCAGACGAGGCCACCTGCAGTTTCATGGGAGGAGGAGGAGGGAGGACGGCGTGCTCAGGATCCCAGGGGTGGCTGTGGTCCTGCCACGCAGAGGAGAAGGGCTGCCCACCTCGGCAGACTGTGGAGGGCACTCCAATGGCCGAGCAGCCTGGGACCCTGACTTGCCCACCTCTGAGCCCTGATTCCTGAAGAGAAATGCCAGGAAAGTCCTCGGGAGCCCCTGAGTAACAGCTCAGAGGAGCAGGGCAGGTGGCACAGGCCCCAATGACCAAGGCAGCCAGCTCCTGTTAGGAGGGTTCAGAAACTCGGAGCGGGGGAGCAGGGATGACTCAGACCAAGGCAGGCAGGCCCTGGGGTGGAAGAAAAGAGGAAGGGGGAATGTCCCCTCCCCCACTAGAGAGATAGTGGGGGATCAGGTATCCTAGGAAGCTAAGGCTTGCTCTCATTGCAGCTCCTCGTCCTCTGTCCCATTCCCACCATCACACATGGCTCCTCCTTTGCCCCATCAACAGGGTCCAGCTTTGGGGGCAGCCCTCTCTGGTCCCCCAAGATGCCCTTGAGGAGAAATCCAGAGGGAGACTGCTCATACAGGGCAGGGAGACTGAAGAAGACCCCATCGACCCCTGCACACCACCCCACCAGCGGGTCACAGAGCCCTCCCTTTCCCCACCCCAGCCCCGCCTTCCCTTTCCTGAACTTTCCACAGGCTCCCTCCCCCGACCAGCCCTTGTCCCTGGGAGCCCCAGCTGGGGAGGGGGCGGGGCAGGCGGGGCAGGACCTGCTTCTCCCTGCCTGGGACAACTACAGTTTGAGCCAAGCAGCAGATGTCTCAGGCACGAGGGTTCTACAGACGTGGCTCAAGCATTGGGTTCTCATCAGGAAATGAGGCTCCTGGTGACTGCTGGGCCAGGAGCAGGGGCTCACACTTTTGTGGGTGGCTTCTCTTCTGCCTTGGAGCCAGGCAGCCCATTCTCTGTGTTGTCGTTCCCCGAGGAACTCACAAGGCACTCCTTCCTGGAGAGGGAGAGAGGGGGGCACTGGTGAGAAGAGGACAAGAGCATCATAGAGGGGAGAGGGAGCCCCACACCTAGCCCTGGGCCCTCCCCGGGCCCTCTTGAGAGGCAAGACAGCTGGGCAGCTCTGGCCATGGGCAATGGGGCAAGTCTTCTCACCACTGTGAGCCTCAGTTTCCTCATCTGTGAAACAGATGTGACACTAGTACCTTCTTGGTGGGACGGCTGTGAGGAGTCCTAGCCCCGTGAACAGTCCCTGGCACTCAGCTGGGCCAATCACCTGGCCCTCTCACCATGACAGAGGGCAGGGGGCACCAGGCACTGTCACAGGGAACAGGGCTGAGGTGAAGCCAAATCAGCTAGTTCCCAGGCTGGACCGTCCCAGGGAGAAAGGGTCCAGATCAGCAAGGAGAAGGCCGAGGGCTAAGAGCTCCTCCTCCAGGGCCCACCAGGCTATCTGTGACCGGGGGTAGAAGAGCGGGGGCCACGGAGGCTGGCAGAGGAAGCAGTGGGCTTGACAGTAAGCATGGCAGCTCCGGACAGGGGCTGGCGGGGTGAGGCAGAAGGCAGCAGGGAGGAGCTTCACCCATGCCCACCCTGCCTGCCCTGAGCTGGACCTGCCCCAGTTAACCAAGCCCCTCGTTTGCCGCAGAGCTCAGACTCAACCCAGCTCCCCAGGGACGGCCTGACCCTTACCTCACTCTGAGCCTCCAGACAATGAAAACTTCCAAGACTTTTTCACAGCCGGTGTTGCTAAACTACCTTGCACCCCCACCTTGGGCTTGTATAGCTTTTGGGTTTGGGGCCTAAAGGAAGGACTTAACATCTTGTCTCATCAATTTCATCTTACAGGATTGTGTCCATCACTCCAGCCTATCAAGATCCTTATAGATCCCAGTTTTGCTCTCCAACATAATCACTAGGCTTCTGGAAATCTGGTAAGTACACCATCCCTCATCTAGTTCAATTTTAATAACGTCGATGAGCTCGTAGGGCCCTGTGGCACAGCACTACAGACCTCTGTCCAGCTGAGTACATCCTTAAATCAGCAGACTTAAGGTATAAAGTGCAGGCAATTACTAATCAACCTGGCTCACGCAAGCCGTATTTCTTTATCAAGAAACCATTGTATATAGGAACTGTGTCAGTAGAGGAAGGAAAAAATTTACATTGCACCTGCTCTCAGAAAGCCTCAAGTCTTTCAAGGAATGTGATGTTAAACAAGGGGTGGCAGTACAATCTGGTAAATGATTTGATGGAAGACATACCAAGGAGGGGCCCCAACCTAGCAAGTCTCAGGGTCAGGGAAGGCCTTTTAGAAGGGTCATTTGAGCTGAGACCAGCAAACCCGAGCAAGGAAAGAAGGGGAGACATTCCAGGCAGAAATAATGGCAGCACATGTGAAAGCCCAGAATTGATCAATAGAGATGCTACCCAACACCTCCCTTCTTCTCAGGGAGCCCCCACCCACCTCCACCCACCGGCCCCCTTCTCTGCTGTAATGTAGACTTTCCTCGCATCTCACACTGTTGGGGATCAAATCATGCCCCACCCAAAAGGCATGTTCAGGAACCAACCCTGGCCCTGCAGATGTGAACCCTATTTGTAAAAAGGACCTTTGAAGATGCTATTCTTTAAGGTATGCCCAACCTTATCCAATATAGCTGAAGTCCTTATAAGCAAAGGGAATCGGACACAGAGAAAGAAAAGCCATGGGAAAAGCAAGAAGCTGGAAGTCAACGGAACCCAGAAGAGAAAGGAGAAGACAAGGCTATTGACAGAAAGCCAAGGAGCAAGGATTGCTGGCAGCCAACCCCAGAACACCAGGGTCTTTGGAGAGAAAGCATTGCCTTGCTAGCACCTCACTCTTGAACTTCTCCAAGCCTCAAAACCGTGAGTCAATTAATTTTGGTTGTTTAAGCCAACCCACCATGTGGTATTTGTTTTAGCAGCTGGGAAACAAAGCACACAAGGAGCCCTGCAGGCAGAAGGAAAGCCTATGGCAGGCCGGACTCCAGGTGCATAAGGTCTGTCCCCAACCCCTCTGCAGGCTCTTCTCCCCTTCCTGTCCACCCTCTCCCCACTCCCCAGACACACGCCCACCTCCTGACTCTACCTTTGCTCTAGTGGCCCATCCATCTGGAACACCCTTCTCTGCACACTCCCCAAGGCTAGATTACCTCATCTTGCAAGGCCTTCCTCAAATGTCGCTTTGAACCAAAATCCTCCTTTAGGTCTCTTAGCCCAGTATTTCACCCTCTTCTGGGCTCTGGCACTAATCCCTTCTACCTTCTATTACATTTACTTGTGTGCACATTGTCTCCTTTACTTAAAGACAGAATCTCATTCCTTCTAGAATTTGCTACAGCCCTGGCACAGGGCCTTGCACATAGTACCTCAAAAATAGCCACCAGCTAAGCTGCATATATGTTACCAGACTAAAAAGCAAAAACTAGTAACAAAATAAAAAATAAATGAATAAAAACAACCACCAAATGAAAGAATGAATGAATGAATTCCATACACACCAAGTGAGTCAGTAGGGTAAGTGGAAACAGCTTAGGCTGTGAAGCCAAGTTCATCAGGGCTCGTAGCCCAGCTGTACCACTTACTAGCTCTGTGGCAATGGGCGAGCCATTTAACCACTCGGAGCTTGCACTGCTAAACTGTAAAATAAAATTTATGGCTATTGTATAAAAAAGCCTGGGGAGCAGGGACAGGAGGCACCTGGCACCTGGTAGGCAGTCGATGAAGGACAGGAAGCGTTACTATCTTGGTGGCCATTTCCTGACTCACCACGAGAAAAGGTTCAGCATGCCTTGACAAACCCATGGTGGCCCCCCAGGACCACTCTTTTCTTTTTTAAGTGCTTTTATACCATATGTGGAATAATTTGTTCTCCAATTTTGCTCACCACCAACAATGAGAATGGTAATTAAAAGACAGAATTTGGTTCAGCTCCATGCTTCCAGCCCCTCTCAAGATCTTCCAAATCCTCAGGCCTCTGGCCACGATGCCATGAGACCACCCAGGAGCTCTCTCTCTGAGTGCCTGGGATGCTCCCCCACCCCCCACCCCCAATGCTGTTCCTCTAACACCCACCTCCCTGCCTTCAGCTTCTTTCTCTCCGACCTGCTCTTTGCAGCCTAATTCCTCTTGTTGACAGAGCAGAAAGAAGCCAACAGGAGCAGGGACTTCTCCCTGCCCTTTTGCACCTGGTTGTTACCATCACGCTCTCGTTTCCAACCGCAGGCCTTCCCCATCTCATCTTTCTTGCTCAGAACACAAATTTCAGATGCCTTTTCCCCCACTCTGGTTTTGCAAGACTCACCACCTCCTGCTTTGGAGCCTGCCTGACACTCTTCTGGCAATTCTGGGCCTGGAAGAGGCACCCTCTGTACCTCCCCCATCCTCTCCCCCACCCTTCTCCTTACAGACATCTATTTTTATACCCCAACTTATCCTAGGGCTTCCTGGTAGGGAGCCATATCAGCCTTTTTAGATTTTTTTATTTGCCCCATTTGAATTTGGAGAACTTCACAATAAGAAATACTCGTCTCATTAGAAGGGTCTTCACTTTTTAGAGTTTCTGTACATGGAATCAGGTATTTTCTCTAATTTATTTTTTTAAACAAAAAAGTCTTCCTAAATCTTTTGGTAGGGCTTGAGGTTGGGGTGGGAGAAATGGAAAAAGAGAGGCTAATGGGAGGGCAAGGAAGACAATGGGGAGGGAAAGAGCAAGTAGAATATAGGATTCATTACCCATTCACCACTAAATACATATCAGGAGGATGGGGAAGAGGGAGGGAGGTGAGGAGATGGGGACAAGGGATGCAGGGAAAGGAGTGGGAATGGTGGGGTTAGGGGAGAGGCTGGTGGGGAGAACGGCAGGGTGTGGGTGAAGGTGGAGCAAGAGGAGAAGTGGATGCTGGGAATCCCCCTGAGCTGGGTGGGAGGGCAGGAGCCTGCTGCAGAGGTCAACTCACTTCTTCTCGCGAGTCTTCTTGAGGATGAAGGCGATGAGCTTCTTGAGCAACAGGATGACGATGAGGAGCCCAATGACCCCACCCACGACCGCCAGGATGATGAGCGTCACCGTGTTGTCCACTTCTTCCACTGTGTGGCCAAAGAAGGGAGGGAAGGGGGAGACAGGGGCACAGGAGTCACCCAGAGCCAGGCACCAGGCTGGTCCCAGGGCTATGCAGCCCCTGCCTCCTGACAGGCCCAACCCCAGGCCCCCAGCCCTCCCCAGGCCTTACAGCAGGAAGCAGGAGAAGCTGGGACATGGTGCCCATCAGCTGAGGCACAACGCAAAGGGGCCCCCTCTCCCCATCACTCTTACCGCACACATGCTCCCACAGCCACACACACAAGTTCTGGAAAGACTTGGGGCCCACAGCACCCATGTGGGCCAGGTGGCTTGGCCCCCAAACTGCCATTTGAGAATTTCATTCAATCTTCCTACAATCTCCTCTGGCAATGCAGAAAAAAATTAAGACTCTCCCTATGATATCTTTTTTTTTTTTTTTGATATCTCTTATATTGTGGGAGGACTTTGGAATGAGACAGATCTGGATTTTAACGACGGGCCTGTCACTAGCTTGTAGCCTTGCACAGGTCACTAAACCCATGTAGCCTCAGTTTCCTCATTTGAAAATGGAACTCCTGACTTTTCCCAAACCTGCTCCACCCACAGTCGACCCCATCTCTGTTGAGAACAATTCCATCCTTCCATTTGCTCTGACCAAAACCCTTGGAGTCATCTCTGACTCCTCTCTTCTGCCCAAATCCCATATCCAATCCACCTGAGCATCCCGGTGATTCTAACTTCAAGACAAATCTGGAATCTGACCACTCACCACCACCCTGGCGCCAGCCATCTCGGCTGGGTGTCTTCAGTAGCTTCCTGACTATCTCCCTTCTTGGCACAGCAGCCAGAGTGAGCCTGTGCAAGCATTAAGTCCTCTGTGCAGAATCCTTCAGGGACTCCCATTTCACTCCTGCTCCCAAGGCCCCACCCAAAATGGCTCAACCTGACTTATCCCTTCTTCACCCTGCACCAGCCACACTGGCCTCCTCGCTGCTCAAGCTTCTGCTTGGCCTTCGCACTTGTTCCCTCTGCCTGGGATACCCTCCCAAAGACACCCTCTTGGCCTCCTCTCTCACCTCTTCAAATGTCCTCACACTCTCCCATCTTTTCCAGTGAGGCCTTCCCTAGCCACCCTGCTGGGACTGCAACTTCCCTTCTCTGTTTTCCTTTTCCCCAAAGCACTTCTTTTTTGTTTGTTTGTTTATTATATTTCTCCCCACACTAGAAAGTAGCTTCCATAATTTTCCCCTCTTGTTCATGCTGTATCCTCAGCCCCTAGAACAGAGCCTGCCACATAGTAGGTGCTCAGTAAATAGCCGTTGAATGGATGGGTGAACGCATCTGCATAGACGGAGAGAAGCCCCACCTCAAAGCGACTTTAGGAGGAGCCGAGGAGCTTAGCTAAGTGAGGGCACCTAACCTGGTGCCTGGCACCCAGAACCACCCCATAAATGTTAGTTCCCTTTCCTTTCTCTTTCTTCCTTAAAAGCCTGAGAACGAAGCAGGGTAACATGGGCCCAGACAGAGAAGAAGTGACACCATCAGCAGACTAGACTCGGATGACTCTGGACTAGGAGAAAGCTGCTGGGATGGCCTCTTTCTCTGCCCTTGCCACAGCCAAACTTGAACTCACAGGTGCCCCCCTCTGCAGGCACTTCATGTCATCCAGGAGAGCTGGGAAACCCCAGGTGCACACAAAGCAGGTCCCCTTCCCCTTCTCTCTGCTTCTGCACCTCTCTAGCTTCCCAGGCCCTCCCCTCCACAAGGCCAGCCTGACTTCTCCAGCCCTCGTCATCACCTCCCCCTTCTCTAACCACCTCCAGCCACTGACCTGGTTCCTAATCATGCACAGCTTCACTGTCTGGTTGTTCCACCTGCATCAGATTGGATTCCTCAACTAGGATATGAGCTCCCAGAAGGGAGAGACCATGTCTTAGTCCATCTCTGTTGTCTGTGCCTCTACTGGTATCTGTGCCACACTTGGCCCTCTCTTTCAGTTATTTGTTTACCTGTTTCCCATCCTACCCCAACCATAAATTCCTCAAGAAAGAGCACCATGTATCATTTGTGGCACATTTCAGGAAAGTACTCACGTTCAATCAACTTTTGCTAACGGAATATGCAATAGTAGTTATGAACAACATAGAGAGAATGATTTGCTAGTCTCAAAATTCTCCCATGTAGCTTCTCCAATCCTCACAACCCAGGAAAATACAGCCATGTTCCCATCTTACAGATGAGGAAAATGAGGCTTGGAGGGGCTCAGTGTATTTCCAAAGCTCTTCAGCGGCAGAATAAGCATTCGAATTGAGCTATTCTAACTTCTAGATGTAACTCTTATAACTCTTGAAAATAAGCATGAAGTGAAAGAAAACCCCCATATGGTCCATCCTTACTGTTTCACTAACAGTGAACTGGGCATCCCCTCCAAGTCCTTCCCACTCCACTGCCCTTGTCCCAGCCCCGATGGCCTACATTTATCAACGACTTTGAGGAAGATGGTGGCCTGGTGCTGAAGAAAGTTCTCCTTGGGGTTCTTCACGTGGCAGGTGTATTTGCCCGTGTCGCTGAATTCCAGGTTCTTCAACAGAATGGAAATGTTGTTCATCTTCTCCTTGGTGGTTCCCTCCAGAGTGACGCGGTCATCATCTTTCAAAGTCACCTTGGGGTCAGACTTCTCATTCTTCACAGTCCCATCTATAAGCTGAGGAGGAAGAGGGAAGCTGGCCAAGAAAGAATCAGGATCCCAAGGGTCCTGAGCATCACTCCAGCCCACTCCTTGGGTGCCTCCCCTGGCCAGGCCCAGGGAGAGCTGCAGTCAGAGCCTCCCACTTAGTTTCCTCTTCCAGTGTCAATAGTTCTGCTTGCCTGACCTAAATCTTGCTTGCTGCAGGCTAAACCCATTTCTTTTTATTAAAATCTCCATGAAAAGTAGCACAGCTCTTACTGCTGTCTTCATCAAAGCCTTTTACACAACTCTTGCAAACATGAGACTCGTTTCCCTCTGTCACTTCCCACTCAGCCTTTGCTG
Organism: Bradypus variegatus; assembly: GCA_004027775.1. Taxonomy (NCBI): domain Eukaryota; kingdom Metazoa; phylum Chordata; class Mammalia; order Pilosa; family Bradypodidae; genus Bradypus; species Bradypus variegatus. The sequence goes on along the minus strand of PVKY010000984.1, from coordinate 24,745 downwards.
AAACTGAGGCCCCTGTCCATCTGAATTCTGGCCCTCCATCAAGACCTCAGTCAACCCTACAGCTCTGCCCACCAGCACCCTCTGAGTTCGGCATTTACTAGTCCCCAGAGTTGGTCTCTTGTGGTTTCCCTGCATTACTCTTGGGACTCTTGGGACAAATACCAGTTGACTGATTCATCTCCCACCCCCACCCCCAGCCCAGTGGAGCAATCTCAGATCTCTTGCTCTGCTCTAGCTCCTCTCTCCTTTCTTTCCAATCTGGCTCCCCAGCTCTTCCCTCATCTGGACTCTTCTCACTTCCTCCCTGCAAAGCTTCCAAAGCATGGGTCTTTCTCTCTTTCCCTATTTTTTCAATTAAATTACTTTTTACACAGGCAATCCAAGTTCCAGGCATTTCTTAATTCTAGCCAAGAACCTTCACGGATCCCAAAGGCTGGCCACACCATTCTGGAAAAGTGCAGTGCCCCTCCCACTTAGAAGCTCCTAGACAGGCTCTGGGAGAAAATTCTGGGAGACACGGTTAGCACAAGGTGGGTTCTGGGGACCATCGCGGTGGGGCTCCAAGCCCGGGATGGGAGAGGTGGGGGGGCCTCCGAGAAGGAAGGGAGGACCCGGGTATCCTGCTCTTCCCTCCTCAACTACTTACAATCTTGAACGTGTCGCTGCTGTTGTAGGACCACCAGAAGCGGAGGTTCTCAAAGCCGAAGCAGCTGGAGAAGGTGCAGGGCAGCAGAATCTCTGTGCCGTTGACAGCGTAGATGGTGGTGGCCTTTCCCACAGACACCTCCAGCGACAGGCACGCGGGGAGCAGCAGGAGACCTGTGTAAGGGGCGCCACCCCCTTAATAAAACCCCACCGCAACCTCCAAGCCAGAACTGTGGAAGGGGACCGCTTGGGCAGGGCAGAGCGGCTTGGCCAGGCAGGGAGACCTGTGTCACCCTCGGGGTCAACTTCAGGAAGAGATGGTTCTCTTACTTCAGTTGAGGCTGCCTGGGCCACCCGCCAAGATTCTCCATTCCTCCCCCTTAGCCTGGGCAGGACTGGATTCTGGACCAGTTAGGAGCCCTTGTGACGCTCTGAATGGCCACCAGGGGTCCCCCCAACCCAAGAAAACAAGGCCCTAGCAGCCGACTCTGCGCCTACGTGCTCCATAATCCTGTGGACCTAGTCCCTGAGTGCTTTCCCAGCACCCGCCCCCCGAAGTGCAGGACGCGGCTCGCTTCTGTTTGCACTGGGAATTTCTCATAGGACGGGGCACCTTTTTAGGGGGAAGTGGGGGGAGGGGGCGGGTCTGGAAGGTGAAGAGAAAAGCCGGCGCCAGCGTCCGCACTGACCGGCGGCCTCTCCTCCCGGAGCTCCGGGGGCGCCCACCCACCCGGTCCCGAGGGGCGGAGGGGCAGAGAGACCCCTTGGGGCTGGACCTTGCTCAACTGTGGGAGTCCAAAGCCCTCTGGCCACCGAACGGGACGCTGACAGCAGAAGGCAGACCGAGCCGGCAGGGATGGGGAGGTTTTGCAATTGGGCAACGGGTAGGGGACGGAGCGAGCAAAGCAGTAAGGAGACAAAAGGGCAGAACACATTGCGGAATCAGATTCCGGACTGGCGGGAATGCAAGCACGGGGGGTGGGGCGGGAAGGCCCTGGACCTGCTGTCCCCTCCTGACCCGGGGGAGCCCAGCCCCTCGTTCCTCCCCCCTCCCCCCAGGAGTATCGGGGCGCGCCCGCGTGGTTTCTTTTCCACTCTCTCCCACCCCCTTCCCGGTGCATCGACGCTGCCCCCTTCCGGGCCCCCTGCACTCCTGCAAATTGCCTGAGCAAACTCCACCCGCACCTCAAGGTCGTGGGGTGGGGGTGGGGGGACACTGGACGCTACCTCTCCTTACACCTAGGTGGAACGGTACCGGGCTCACCCACGTGAGGGCCCAGCAGGGGACCTACTCAGGTCCCCACTGACCCCTGAGAACCACCACCTTTCCTAGACCCGGATCCAGTAACTACATTTTACTGGTGAGGAAAATGAGTCTCAGAAAAGCAAAGCCACACAAATTCTAGGGGAAGTTGAAATGTGAACTGGGGTCTGACTCAAGGGCCAGGGGGGAGGTGAGAGCCACGCGGGCCTCCCCAGCTCCTGTCTCCAGGTCCCCCAGACAGTTTTCTCAACTTCTTGGACCTCCAGTGGGTGGCTGAGGACCCTAGAATGTCAGAGCTAAAGGACAGACTGTTCCATGAACCCCACTGCCTCACTACTTTACAGACAGGGCCCAAATGGGGGAGAAGTGGCTAAAGATCAGCTCACAGCCCTGCATGCTAGTCCCACAACTGTTCTTGCTCCTAAGCCAGCCAGGGGCAGTCTTGCCAAGGGCACCAGAATCCCTTTTACTTCGATCCTCACTCTGAGAAAGGACCTCTTTTGTCATACATTGTCTAACTGAAGTCCTTCCTGCTGCACCATAAACCATTTTCCTCTTATTCTGCCCACAGGAAGATGATAATGATGCAGTTTGTAATGTTGGTGCCATGTGAGCAATGCCTTAAATGTCAGAGATGGAGCCCCAAGGTGAGCCAACAGCCCAGCTCTCAGGCCTCCCTCCCCTTAGCTCCTGAGGGCAAAGTGGGGTGCTCAGACTCGCCAGCTCAGAAATCACACCCCGTGGAGCAGTCACCCAAGCACGACCTCAGCCACTGTCAATAACAACATAAAAGCTGTGTTTATGGAGCGATTACTATGTGCCAGCTGCATTTACTGTTCATACCCAGCCTCTGAGCTCCGTATTATAGATGAGACAGCTCCACATAGAGAGCTGAAGTCATTTGTCTAAGACGTTTCCAGCATTCAAAAGCCCCAAAACAAGAAAATCCCTCCCAACATTCTAAAATAGTGGGATTTTCCCCACCAGGCTTCCAATTGGTGGTGGGAGGCTATTTCAAATAGCCCTCATTTTCTGATCAGTTTCTACATGCCAGGAATTGTTCCAGAGCATTGATTCCCAAACTTGAGTGAGCATCAGAATCTCCTGGAGGACAGCTGAAACAGAGACAGCTTGGCCCCCCCTGAGTTTCTGATTCAACAGGTGAATTTGCAGAACCCTCATGCTAGAGGATTTATACATATTAACTTCAAATTTTTTATTTATTAAAATGCTGAAAGGAAAGTATCATTATTCTTATTTTACTGAAGATGAAATTGAGGCTCAGAGAGGTTGACAAGGGGTGGACTGTGATGGTTAGGTTCATGTGTCAACTTGGCCAGGTAATGGTGTCCTGGTGTCTGTCCAAGCAAGCACTGGCCTAACCATTACTGCAAGGACATTTGTGGCTGGTTAATAAGCCAGAAGGCTGGTTTATTAAACCATAAGTCAGTTGACTGCATCTGTGGCTGATTACATCAACAAAGGGCATGCCTTCTGCAATGAAAGAGTTCAATCAGCTGCATTTAATCCAATCAGTTGAAGACTTTTAAGGGAGAAGAGAGAGAACCTTCATTTCTTCAGCCAGCCAGCATCTCCTGAGGAGTTCATCAAACACCTTCGTCAGAATTGCCAACTCACTGCCTGCCCTACAAAATTTGGACTGGGAATTCCCACAGTTGCATGAGACACTTTTATAAATCTTATATTTACAGATATCTCCTGTTGGTTCTGTTTCCCTAGAGAACCCTGACTAATGCACTTGCCCAGGCCCACACAGTTAGTAAAGGGTAAATCCGAGACTGAGCACTGACTGCAGGACAGGACAGGTATTTTCTACACACTGTCTCATTTAATCCTCACAATGATCCTATGAGATAGTTACTAATTTTGTCCCCCAAATGCAAATGAAGAAACAGGCTCAGGGAGACTGGCTTGTCCAGGGCCGCATGACCAGTAAGCGGAGTGGCAGCCTTCTCACCTGAGTCTGCCTTCATCCTCCATGATCCGGCCTCACCAAGAGGATGGTGCTTTCTGGGCTTAGCTCCCCTGGTATGCTTTTCCTTTTCCTCCTGTACCCCCTTCTCTTCCAGAGGTCTCGGGAGAGGAGCCAGACCAGGATTCTGCCCACCAGCCCTAGAAAATGGCCTTCTTGTGGGAGACCCCAGCTCCACTTCTTATCTACCATGACCCCCACAAACCAAGGGGTGTGGAGCCGTGACAGGGAAGCTCAGGAGAAGACCAGCAGGCCGCCCCCCAGATCACCAGCATGGGCTCAAAGGAACTCCACAATTCCCGGCTCCAAGGTTCCCTGGGGAAGTTGGGGGAACTCACCAGAAGCTAAAACCCACCTACCCCCAACCCCAGCCAGATGAGATATCCACAAGCACAGAGAATGCACATCAACAGTGAATGTTTTTAAATAGATAGAAGCAAAAAGAAGGATCCAGAACAGGGGAGAAAACTATTTCTTTACAGCCAGCTCACAATGCAAGTGCTTATTTCTGCCTGACTTGTGTGCACCCATATGTTAAGTCATCCGACTTAACTCTAATCACTCAGGACTCCCCGAATGAAGGTTCCTATTTCCACCAGACGCTGGAGGGAACGAGGGAAACTGGCAGAGATGGTTTCCGTGAAGTCCAGAGCCCTGCAGAAGTTAAAGCATCAGAGAGGGCGACAAGCCTGGCTTCTCCACAGCACAGCCTTCCCAACCAGACCTCAGCAAGTTCTCCCAGCTGTGCCTGGGAGGCTCAAGCACCCAAAAGCCCAGGGGCCTGCTTCCGTGCCCAGGGCTGTGGGGAAAGAAGCGAGCTGGTGTAGGTGTGGACCCACCAGAGGCCCTGGTCGAGGGGTGGGTGCTCCAGCGGGACAGCCACGCCAGGAGAGGGCTGGTCAGCAGCTGCAAGGCAGGCCCTGCTCTGCCTGCTGACCTTGAGAAAGTCAGAGGCTCCACATCCGGTGTACGCATCCCCAAACCAGGGCAGGGGCGGCTGTCTTGTCTATCTCCCAAGCTTGGGGTAAAGCCAAAACATGCGATTATAAAACCCAAGAACAGCCCTAAAGACTTGCTCTCTCTGTCCTGGGCATCTGAGGGTGGAGGAGGATGGCATTTGGGAGCAGGGAGAGGGACTGGGCTGACCCCTACCACAGAACTGGAGGTAGTCAGGGCACCCGTGGCTTCCCTTAATGACCTATGTTAGCCAAGAACGTCTCCAGGCCATTCACATACTGATTTATACTTTCACCCTGTGCCACCCCTTGGAGGTAATTATTGCCATGTGGTTACTTCCCTGAAATAAAAGCAAACTCCCTTTGGTTTGTCCTGAACATATCTCCAGAATTTCGAGGTGTGCCGGTATGTGTCTGGGGGGTG
>PVKY010000984.1:0-19363 GCA_004027775.1 Bradypus variegatus | reverse complement strand
GCCAGGCCAGCAGGAATCTCATAGCTATCACCACACATTCCAAAGCAAACGCCAAGGCAGGAAGTGGTTCACCTTGTCCCACATCCAGGATCAGTCACAGCCTCCCCGGGGTGGAGGGAAGAAAGAGGGGCAGGAGGACACCCCCTGTCAGTCCCGCTGTAAGGGTTTGCGGGCTGCGGTTGGAAACAGGGCTGACTTGAATAGGGAGACTAATCCCCTCTGGCCCTGGGGAGTCGGGCAGGCCCAGTGGTAAAGCAGGGAGACAGTAAGTGGGCCAATGCCAGCAGGAGGTCTGGAGATCCTGCGGGCCGTGGGAGGCAAGGCTGGGCCCCACAGGTCCCCTGGGCCCTGAGACAAAGGAAAGATTCCAGCTCCCACTCCCTAGGCAACCTGCCTGTTTCCTGCCTTCTCCCAGGAGCTTTGCGGAGATAAAAGCATGCCACTGAGATGGCACTGGATGCTCAAATAAAACACGGCTTTGCAAACAAGTCCAAGCAGTGTGCCTGCTCCTCCTCTTTGGAGGCCACGGAATGTGTTGCGTTGGCATGGCCCACATCCGTGGCTCATGCAGAGGTCCCTACAGCCCTGCGAGGACCAGCAGCAGGCCAAGAGGGGAGAAGCTGTCCCAGGCCCACAAGTCATGCTGATCCCACCAGGAGGTAAGCAGTCAGAAGGGCTGAGGGCCCTCGGCCGTCTCCCACAGGCCTGCACCTCCAGCAGATTTAGAAAGAGAAATAATCACCGTTCCCAGATTCAAACTGGGATCCCCCTCCACATCTCTCCTTTCCTGTCTTCTTTTCCATCAACTCCTTGCTTACCCTTTCTTTTTTTCTTTCTCTGAGTGGGACTAAGCACCCTCTCCTTAATTGCATTCTCATTAAACAAGCCCTTAATAAATACATACCAAGGGAAAGAGGGTTGTGCAACATAGCATCCTCACAAGTGATAATTAAACACAGATCACAGCAATTAAGCAAATGAGGGAACAAGGAAGGGGTGGGCAGGACAGATGTGTTACCAGTTACATGCTTAGGAAGGAACTGGAACCCACATAAACCTCAATTGCAATAACCCAGTCTTGGAAACTGCTTCTCAATTTAAGAAAAGGATGCCTTGTTGGGTTATCAAAATCACTTTAGACTTAGTATGTGATACTGGGTTTGATGTGGGAAGAGGAGGCTGGAAGAATCAAGGACCCCTGGGAGTTGACTGCTCTGCAGCTCTGTACTCAGTCTCCATGGTGGTGAGAATAACAGCTCTGGACCCCCCAAGCCTCTGTCCTCTTGCCCTGCCCCACAGCCTCACCCTTTCTTCAATTCATAAGCACAATACCTAATGGCCGACCCCTCCCCAGACTTTGGTTAACTGGGAGGCAGCTTGGTGTGGCCCAAGAGACCTGGATGCCGTCCCACTCCACCATCAATTGGTCAAGTGGGCAAGTCGCCATCCCACTCTGGACCATGGTTTCCTCATCCTATGGGAGCTCTGTGCTATGGTTTCCAAAGTTCCTCCCAGCTCTGATGCCCCCAGGGGGCATCTCCACTTGTCAGCCCAAGTGTCTTGAGCCACCCCCACTGGACTGAAGATGCTCCGAGAGCAAGGATGCTGTTTGAGTCCCAAGCTCAGAGCAAATTACCCACGAGGCTTCCTGGCCAAGGTGCACAGGTGTGAAAGGAGGGGGCTGGACACATTCTCTCTGTAGGCCAGAGGGGCAGGGAGCAGAGCAGGCAGGGCCACCTACAAGTCACCCTGCTGTCTCCTAGGCAACCAGAGAGGTAGCTCACATGTTCATCCAAACCTGCTCCAATGGGCCCCTACTTGGTCTAGCCAGCTGAACAGTCCCTGGAGGAGGTGGAGGACTCCATCTGGAGGAAACTACCAGAGTCTGCCCACAATCCCCTCACTCCTGCAACACACACACACACACACACACACACACACACACACACACACTCTGCAGTGATCTCTTAAGTTGCCTGCAAAAGCCCTGGCTCTATGAATAGTCTAAGGGCAGCCCATTAGCAGAGGCTAAGGCACCAGATTGGCAGCAGGAGGGAGGGAGGCCAGAGGTGAGGAGAAGTGGAACAGTTTAATGACCGGGGGAGTCTGAATTCCTCAACGGACCTTCACCCCTGCTGTAGCCTCAGTGGGAGGCTGGACTGACCCAAGATGGAGTGCAGGGAAGCTAGTGTGGACTGGCCCTGTGCCCTGGGGTGGAGAGGAACCTCGGGCCTCACTGAAACCCCTGTGAAACCAGTGTGACATCTGTGCCAAAGGTAGTAGAGAAAACACCAGTGTCTTCTATCTAGCGGTAAGAACAGAATTAAACCAGTGGCTCCCCCACTCCCCACTCCCCAGGGGCCAACATGACAGTTCTGCAGAGTTAACATTTGCAGAAACAACACAGACTTCCCTTATAGGCTTATGTCTCCCTATTTTCAGCACAAATATCTATTCCTTGTATCTAACCTAGTGGGGGGGGGGAGCAGCCAAAAGCCAAATCAGACAAACAGAAACAGGAAGAGGTGCAGGTGCCAGAGATGGAGTCAGCTTACGCTGAAATCCAGCCATGATTTATGAAGAGATCACCTTCAGGACCAATAAATATCATCTCCTAATCTCTTGGAGTTTGACACTCAAAAGTATTATTGCAAATTGAAAGAGATTAATAAATATTCCATTCCCTCTGTGTCCTCTGGAGATGTCTCATCAGTGTTGTTCATATTCACCCCAAAAATGAAGAACCAGGAACAGGTTCAAAGGTCCTCCCTCTGGAACCTCTTTGTAGGAAGAGAAACAGACCCTTCCTAAATGGTGACTTGAACAGTACTCCAAGCCACTCCACCCCCTTCTGGCCCCTTTTGTGGGGATGCAGGGAAGGTAGTGGGCACTAGAGGAGGCAGACAGCAGAGAAGCCTTGCAGAAAAAAAACCCTACCCACCCAAACACATGGTGTACCCTGGACACCTAGGCAACAAGCATCCAAGTTGCAAACAGCTCTGGGCAGGAGCAGAAACCACTATCCCAACAATCCCACGTGCAACCACACCTGGCATCCCCTACGCCCAATGCAGAGCCCCACTTCCCCTGCATGCTGGCAGCGCTGAACTTCAGGGACCTGCACTGTGGCCCCAAGACTCGGAAGCCTGGAGCTGAAGGCGCCAAAGACAGCAAAGAACTAATCCCGAGACTGGCGGGCCGAGGGAGTGAGGCGACTGCGCACGGTCCACAGGGAACATCGCGACCCGAGCCGAGCGTCCGGCGAGAAGCCATGGGCCACCATGCCCACTCCGTGCCTCACTCCAAAGGCCACCCCGTCCAAGGCATCCTTGTTCCCGACTGTCCTCTGTCCTGGAGAAGAGACGGGAAAAGACACCAAGCTAGGGCTGCCTTACCCAAAAACCCAGTGCCCAGCCACCTCGCTGTGGCTGCGCCTCGGTCCCCAGCCCCGGGCATCTTCTTGTTCTCTCCGGAACGCGCTGCGGGTGCCGGAAAGAGATCCTGGGCACAGCCGCCCTCTCAGCCCGCGCGCGGTTGGAAGCTGCCAGGGGAGCTCTGCGCCGTGGGTCGGGGCTCAGAAAAGTTAGTGGGGAGAGAGCGACAGAAGGGGGAGGCAGGGGAGAGGAGGGGGAGGCGCCCTCGCCCGCCGCCTGGAGCTGGCTGCAGGAGCGGCGGCTGGAGGGCAGGGGGAGGAGGAGTTGGAGGAGAAGGAAGAGGCGGAGGAGGAGGACTGTGCGAGCTCAGAGGCGAACGTGGCTGCGCCTCTCCGCTGGAACCGCTCCAGCCGCAGGAGGAGCGGTGGCCACTGCGCAGGCGAGGGGCGCCCCCACCCGCTGCGGAGCCGAGGGGCGCCCCTACCCGGCGCGCCCCGCCTCGTGGTCCCGGAGCCCCGGGAGCAGGCTGGGCCCCGCACTCCCACTCCACCTCGGGCAGGACTGCTGCGGCTTGGCACTGCAGGGCCCGCCCGCGTCATCCCCGGCGCTGAGCTGCCAATTAGGAGGACAGATTTTTTTGGATTTTTTGCGGAGGGATGGTGGGAGTAGAGGTGGAGTCTTTCGGTCTTTGGAAGGCTGTTTCGTTCGATTGTGTGCAACACTGGTACGGTAGCGGCTTAGTCTCCCGAGGCCGCAAACGGACCTCTGGAACGTCCGCTGCGGGCTGCAGCAGACCCGGGCGTGTGTGGAATTGCCCACTGCTGTCGAACCGCCCCCGCGGCGCGGGCGGACTGGCGCGCGCGCGCCGCCTTAGGCCCCCGTCAATTTATCAACTCTGCGGGGTGCTGCAGGCTTCCTGGAACAGAGCTTCCTCCAGTTGCAAAGTGCCGGGTGCACACTGCCTCGGTCCACCGCCCACCAACTTCTCCCATTTCTTCATACTCTTCGGAAATCATGATGATCCTGGTTAGGAGCTGGCTAAATTCCACCTACCCGCGCCCCTCCATGTCTGACCCGTCGCCCTGCGCCCGCTTCACCCTCCCGCGGCACCCCAGGGCATGGCCTTCAGACTCTGCCCTTTCACCCTCCTCCAAGAGTTTCTCCTTCAAAACCTGCCTCCAAATTCAGCCTAGACTCACGCTGCCTCTATTTTGTGGGCTGGCCGCCTGGCTTCAGGAGTCGTAACCAGGTCAGAGTCCTGAGCGAAAAGCCAGTAGTGCTATCCGGAGTGGTGTGGTAAATAAACGTCAGATGTCCTCCTCAGCACCCCCTTCCCCAACCATCCAAGCCCCCAGTGCGTCACAGGTCCTGTCTGCCTTCCAGACCCTGCATTCTTTTGCATGTCTGGAGAAAGGTTCAGCCTGGCAAACAGGCTGGTGGCCCTCATGGCCCCACCATCACCCCCTCCCCACAAACCTTCTTAACCTGGGGTCCCTAAATGGGCTTCAGAGATATCAAGTCCATTTGTTTTTTCAGGACAGAAGGTGATGAATTTAGTTGTTCCGGTATATCATGGCTCTGGAGTTAGACTCGGTGGAGTTAAATCCCAGCTCCACCATTTATTACTGAATGTCTTTGAGAAAGCTACTTAATCTTCTGGAGAAGCCTCCACTCCTCCTCTGTACAATGGTGAAAGTAAAGACATTTAAAAGCAATCCCACCCTTAGGAGTCTATGGGACCAAGGTGGGGGGATGGGGGGGAAGTGGTCCTTGAATCCCTTTTCCCTCTAGAATATGCTTCCAGTTATCCAGGACCCTGAAATTCCCTGCTCAAACAAACCTGAGCCTATTTCCAGGGACCGCATGGGCCTCTTTCCCAGGGCCATCCTGGAAGGGTACACCCATGGGACTTGAGAGTGGCCAAGAGGTGGCTGTTGGCAGTGGGTGGGGGACAGATGGAACTGACACACAGGTGAGGCGATCCCAGGCATGCACGAGAGCCTCTGTGCAGACGAGAGAGTGAACCAGGGACCCATCTGAAAATTCCATTTGGGAGCTCGTCTTCCATGTCATAATGAAGGAAAATTAAAGGCAAAGGATAAAAGATATTTTAACACTTCATTATCTTGATTTATAACATAATTAGACATATGATACATGGTTTCTATTTGCACATTTGTTTCAGGCTTTGGGAACCTCAGAGGTAGACCCGGCTGTGAAGACTGGATGAGATTTTGCATGAGGCCTCTTATTACATTTCAGTTATTATTCTCAAAAAGGCCTCTGGTCCAAAAAAGGCTAACCCCTGCCCCTGCCTCCAGGATTCCACACTTATTCTCTCCTTCCCCCAGGAGGTCCCAGCCCCAGTGTCTGTGTGCCCAGGGCCAAGCCTCCCCAACACTGCCCACTTTATTTTTATAGCAGGGGTCATGTTTCTCAGAGCAGGAGGCTGAGGTGAGACAGGAGGTGAGCCAAAGGAAAGGGACTCAGCCCCTGCCCAGAGAGAGGGAGGGGAGGGGGCAGAGCTCCATGGATATCTTTAGATCCAGGGGACGGACAAAGTGGCCTATTTCCTGGGCGCCCTCTTCCCGACCTTTCCTGCTGCCTCACCGCTCAGGGACTCTTAGAGCTCAAAGTTTCCTTAGGAAACTCCCATGCCTTACAGGGTGAAGAAACAGGCCCAGAGAGGAGGAAGTTGCTGCTCAAGGTCACAGAGAAAGCTGTTCATAAAGCCAGGATTAGAGACTCCCCCATTACTTGATTCCCCCCTCCACGCCTCCAGCTTTCCTCTAAAGAACTCCAGCAGGGTCATGCGGTTGGGCAGAAAAGTGCCTGAGAGATGCATTATCGGCTAGGGGGGTTTACATTTATAGAGCACTTTCCTCAGAAATTCTCAAAAACCTCCCATTGATCTAGCTTGGAAGAGCCTCCTGAAGGTGCCAGGGGAGAGAGACACACACAGAAGGTCAAAGTTCCTTCTCTCCCACTTTTTGAAAACTGTCTTTTTGAACACCACCCCCACTCCACCCCAATTTAGCCCCTCTTCGCCTGGCTCCAAAGCCCCCAGTCACTGAGTGGGCATGGAAAGAAATGGGTGGGGCCCCTGGCCCCCCAGCCACCCACCCACCTGCTGGAAGCCCCCTGAGGGCCAGCATGGCATCTTGGGACACAGCCCCCAGCTCTGACCCCATGGACGTCATTCTTGATGATGGGGTAGTGCACTCTCAGGGCTCAGGCGGCCTGGCTCAAAGATAACTTGAAGAGTAAGTCTTCCGGGATGCAGAGATGGATTGGGCCCTGTGCCAAGGAGCTGTCAGAGAGCTGTACCTTCTCCGGCAGGAGACAGGGTCTAGATTTAAGGGGAAGACTTTTTTCCCTTGGGGGATTCATGTAGGGTTCTTTGAAGCAGTTAGGCCTAAAGTCCTCTCCCAGCCTAGGCAACTGACTCAGCTCATCTCCCCACCCTCCTCCTAATCCCCTGCCTTACCAGGGAGCTGGTCAGAGCAAGGAAGGTCCGTGTGTGTGTGTGTGGCTGGTCAGAGCAAGGAAGGTCCGTGTGTGTGTGTGTGTGTGTGTGTGTGTACTGGGGGAGCAGGGTGGGCAGTGATGGGGGCAGAGCTCCGGCTCCCAGCCTCCTGGGGCCGCTCATGCACCGAAAACATTCACACACCAACACCACCCCCAGGGTGGCACCACCCTCTACAGATGACCAGGCAGGTAGATAAAAGGCTCAATCCCCGTCACTTCTCAGAAAGCTGGCCACGACCCCACGCAGGGGAAGAAGGGAAAGGGAGAGCTCCACCGATGAGGTTGCGGAGCAGCTAATTTTAGAGGAGTTCCTCCTAAGTAATGGGAGCCTGGCAGGGAGCCTCCTTCCCTCCACTCCCCTATTGCCCTTGCCTGCACCCCCCTCCTTCCCCATAAACCCTCGCGCGGCTCCAGCTCCAGTTCCCTCCGGGGCATTGCAGGTAACGGAGAGCTCAGCGCTGACTCGGCTCTTAGAGCCACAGAACACCGGGTTCTGCAGCACCCCCACCCCCTTCACCTCACAGCTCCTCTCCAGCCTCCTCACACCAGGAGCTGCACCTGCTCGCTACCTTCCCCGAGCTATACCCTCTGGTTGCAAACCCGGCCCCAGTGCCAGGACCATGGAACTGCAGGTGCCGAGAGTCTCTGCATGCAATAACTTCCAAGTTAATTAGTCCACAAATCCTGCTGCCGCTCAGGTTGAGTCGCCCCTACCTGGACAAAATGCTGCGAGCCTCCTTCTAGTGCACCTAGGTCTGTTCCCTGCCCCTCCTGTTCCCTCCAGCTCAGAATGCCCACTGGGCCCCAACTACAGTCTTAGGGTGCACTGAAGTTTGGCAGGTGCCGAGGGGGTTAACAGGATGGCATGCACCAACCCAGCCCGCAGGCAGGCACGTGGCCTAGCGGTGCAGCCGGAACGTGGCACACACCAGCAGCCGATTGCAAACCGGTCACTTAAGCCTGCTCGTCTCCGCCCCCCAGTCCCTGAGCCCACCTCGCAACCCCCGCCCCTCGGCTAGTTGGAGTCAAGATAAACTCTTCATGAACCCTCCTCCCAGGGAGAGTGGATAGCTTTCTCTCACCCATGTCCACTTTCTAAGGGCTCTGGGCGCAGGCAGGCAGGTAGGCTGTCACCTCCTCCATCCCTCCCTCCCTCTTTTTCTGTTTTCTGCCAGGTTCTGTCCAAACAGCCTTTCAGGCAAAGAGGGGGTGGGGAGGGGAGCCCCAGATAGATGAGGTCATTGAGAGGAGGAGGAGGGAAGGAGCTGAAATATCCGGAAGAGAGAGCTGCTCCCCGGACAGTCCCAAGCTGGAGAGGGGTGTGTGCACACTTCCAGGAACGGGTGTCTGCTTTCCTCACTGCAGCTCAGAGATGGGGTGAGTCCTGGGCGTCTCTTCTCCAGGGGCCGTATTGGGGTGGGGTGCAAAGCCCCAGGGCAGGGTCTCAGCACTGTCCCCCACCCCACCACCAACACCCTAGAACTGTGTTTACCTCTCTGCTTCATGGGTTGTTGTGCTGTCCCCTCCCCTTCTCCAGTCATTGGAGGATGGAGGACCGGGGCTCAGGAGGTTTGGGGGGTGCGGGCACTGGGTAGGTTTGTCATTCACTGCAGCCTAGCTGCCCATGGGACTGCCTTGTCAGCTGAGTGGCCAAATGTCCTGCCGGAGCCCTGGACCTGGTCCTGCCCCTGAAGTGGGCACTGGAGGTAGATTGGCTAAGCCAGAAACATAAAATGGCCTGGAGGGACTGGCAGCACTCGCTAAATGTTCTGGTTCCATCCCCTATGGACATTTTAATGCAGGAGCAGTGAGTTTGCAAAGAGGGATTACGGTGTGAGGAGAGAGAGGGTGTGGAATAGGAAAGGAGGGGTCAGGGGAAGAAGGTAGTGGATGATAGGGGGGAGATGCAGAGGCCACAAGGAAGGGAGGGAAGCACGGGAGCAGAGGAAAGACTTCCCAGAGTGGAGGGTAACTTCAAGAAGTTGAAATGTGACTCAGATTGAGGAGGAGGGAGTGGGAACTGGGAGACCACTGGCCAGGAGGTGAAGAGAGGATTTACAGGCTTTTGGTAAGAAGCGAGAGGAGCTGGTGGCCAGCAGAGGCTGGGGCTGGCTGAGCAGAGCTGTGGGGTCAAGGGCTAAGCCATGTAGGGGATGGGGAAACCCACTGGGAAGGCTTTGCCTCTGCTTCTAAACATCTTTACCCCTAACTTTGTCTGCAGTCATTTTGAGGTTGGCTCCAAGCTATCCTTCCACCACCCATCCTAAACCTCAGACTGGGCTTTGGGCTGCCAGAGGCCAGTCTGCTGTCCTTTCTAGTGGTGTGATGTGATGGCCTTGGCATTGAACAGCCCTGTATTTGAATTCCAGCTCTGCTACTTTCTAGCCATGTCACCTTGTTTGTACAAATTCTTAGTATAGCAGAACCTAGGCTTCCTTGTTTGGGGAAAAGGAGAAAATAGTGCATATTTTGTGAGGTTGCTGTGAGGATTAAGCAAGCTGATATACATAGAATACCTTGCTCGGTGCTAGGCACATGGTAAGTGTTCAGTAAACAGTAGCTCTTCTTATCGGTTTAGTCAACACTTACTCAACACCACCACCACCAGCCTCCCATACCCTGTAAGCCCTTGCAGCCTGGAGGTAAAACCATCCTTGGTAAGAGCATGATGTGGGGCAGGGATGGTGAATGTTGACTGAATTTTGCAAAGCAGGGAGGGCTAGACAAGGGAGAGGCAGAGAGGACTTTGGCTCTTTTATCTACAGTCTTATCTGGAAGGACAGGGCATCTTTGGGCCCTGACTGGTGGGCCAAGTTAAACTTGGCCTGATCTTTGGAAAGAAGCTCCCCAAGCCTATCTTTCACTGTGCATAGGGGCTCATCATGTACTCCTATCCCCACCCCCAGTGGTAAACCAGCTAAGGAAAAATCAGATAAAGGTGTATAAGGGTGCACAGGTTTCCTGGGGAATAGCATGAATGAATAAGAAGACAGACACTGGAGTTTACCCATATAAATGTCATATTTGTCTTCAGGCAAGCAAGCTTTAATCCCATTCTATCACTTGAATCCTAAAATGAGGGTTTCAGAGGGCCATTTTCAGTAAACTTAAAGGGTATCTAAAAGTCCACCCTGATAGATGAATCTTCTCAACAATACCCCCAAGATATATTTGAATGCCTTCCAGGATGGGGATCTCATTACCTAAGAGAAACTCAACACTTTGCACAGCTCTGACTTACATTGGATCAATATCTGTCTCCTCCCACAAGTCCTAATGCTTTGCCTTGGGGCAGAGTAGGTCAAGTCCAACCCCTTGCCCTTGGTCACAGTCTGGGCCACTGTGCCAGCCAACAGCTGTGATGCACACTTCCCCCGGTTGAACATACCCACTTCTGCCCATTTGCCAATAGGAGGTGCTCTTAATCTGTCAAGGTAAACAGTTCCTAGTCCCTTTGCCACCTGTTCACAGGGAGTTTGTCACAAGTTGAGAAGCAGAGGCAGCTGTGGTTGGGATAGAGGTGACTTTGCTGTTATGGAAAGCCCCTCCTAGTGAAGCCCAAGTAGCCAAGCTCAACGTCCAGCGTCTCTCGCCCACCCACCACCCATCCCCTTCACCCAGCAACCCCGGCCTCTCAAGGTCATTATTGCCAGAGAAAAGAAAAAGCTGCCTTCCGGCACCCACCCCACCTCATGTACCCCCATCACCTCCAACCCCAGGAACTTTCTCCCTTTTCTAGCCAGACCCCACCACCCTTCCTCACCAAATCTACATGCTGGGCCAAGATGCTGGGATATGATTCTCAGCAGAGCCTCCTTCCCCGGGGCCCTTGGGAGCCTTCCTCTGGACAGCAGAATGGTAACAGGAAGCCAGGAACAACTGGCCCCAAGTGGGGCTGAAGGCAAGAGGCCTGTGGAATGGGGGGCAATGCCAACGGGACCATCTGAGAAGAGTCCCTGTGAAGCTGGAGCTCTTCCAGCGTGGACCTTCTGAGTCCCCGAAGTGCCAAGGGAGGGGGCGTGGAGACCTGGCAGGGGCTCGCCCTCCTTTCCTGCATCCAGCTTCCCAGCTGCCCACTGGGCACTGCCCCATCCTCTCACCTGAGGTTTCCTAGATGAGATACTCTTCTCTCATGTCATACAACCGCCTCACCCGAGGTAAGAGGGAGACAAGTGGCCTAAGAGGGGCCAGATACAAACTGACATGAGGCAGGTCACACTGTGGGGGTGTGGGAATGGGATGCTGGGGGTTGGAGCTAAAGGACAAGTGTCTTCCTGCCCGTGGACATCACATCAGCCTAGGGCAGACCTTTACCTGGGGAAAGGAGGTGAATTCGAGCCCAGGCTCTATCCTCAGCCAACTGTGTGACTTTGGGCAAATCACTTGCCCCCTCTGAACCTCAGCTTTGAAAGCTGAGCCCTAACAGGGAGCATGTGTGCCTCTTCTAGAGCCATTCAGGTCTGGCAGGGGTGGGGCAGGGCCAGAGCAGAGGCTGCTGGGTGCTGCCATACTGGGTGCCTGCCATACTGGGTGCCTGCCCCAGACTGGGTTGAAGGCTGTGAGAAGAACACTGGGCCTGTTTGGGGAGCCTCCTTTTTCATGGAGTCAGCAAGTCACTTCCCTGTCCCATACTTGGTTTCCCTGTCAGGACAGTGAAGAGGCTTGACCAAGTGGTCCCTGGGGCCCTTCCCATCTCAACTCCTGCCCACCTCCTCTTGACCCTCAAGACCAGTCCTAGAGCTGAAAGCCTCTGCCCTCAGTCCTAGTCAACGGAAGCAGGCGGTGTGCAGGCAGATGGCTATGCCAGTGGGAAGTGAAGGAGCAGTGGAGATTGGGGGGCTCTCGTAAAGCACCTCCACCTCCACTGAGGGGCAGGAAGCCGGTGATCAACTCTGAGCACCAGGGTGGGAGCTGGTCCTTCCCCCACAAGGCAGCTCACTCCACGGTGGAAACGACCCCACCCAGCCCCAAGCCCCTCGATTTAGGGGAGGTGCCTGAGCCCAGCTCTTGTCCTCCAGAGTGTTCTTAGAGAAAAGCCCTAGACTGAGGAAGGTGCTGCTGGCCTGGCTGAGTGTCAGGAGACTGTTTCTGCCCCAGAAGGGGCCAACTGGAATCCCCCATGCCTCCCTCTGATGCTCAGTCCGCATCTTTTGCCTCAGTTTCCCTGTATGTTAAGTTGAGAAGCACCCTCCCTGATGTCCCATCCTTGGAAGGCCTTGGGGATTCCAGGGACAGATGTCCTCTTAAACCAGGGTAGCTTTGGTTCAGTTTAAACCTTTGTTTAAGGCTGCCAATTTAATGCTGGCTTCTGTCTCTGCAGCTGTAAGCCCTGCAGGTGTTAGGAGTGCCAATGTCAGGATCCTCCTGGGATGTTCCAAAGTGCATCTGGCCAATGACCACTGGGTGGGGTCTCTGAGTCACCAGGAAGCAGATGGACATGAAAGAAACCAGGAGGAAAGTAGGAACCAGGTACTTGGGCCTTTACTTGCCATTTGGAAAGTTGAGGCTTTTCTTATCTAGCAAGCCTCCTAGGCGGCTGTGTGCTGCATGTGTGCGTGCAAGTGTAAGAGAGAGAGAGGTGCAAAGCAAGACCTGAGAACAAGGAGCAAGAGAGAAAAAGACCAGGGTGGGTGGGGACAAGTGGAGCCCCAAGCCAGGGGTGTGGATTCAATCCTGAAGTTCTCAGGGCTGATTCAGCACAATATAGATGGGACATGAGCTGCCTGGCTCGTCCCACCAGCCACCTTCTTCTATGATCTCCATGAGGGCACACTCTGGCCAGCTGTCATCTATTTCTCCTGAGTCTAGAGCAAATGAAAGGGATGTCTGCCTAGTCAGACAGAGTTTAGAAACAAGAAACAGGAAGTTTGGTCCATCTGTCCATGGATAAAATAATAGGCAACATTAGCTTGACATCAGCCTTGGAGCTTAAAGGGTTGTCTTCATCCAAGAATTAACCAAGGGCCCTCCAAGAAGTGGGTGTTCAACCACCCTATCCCCAGGGTGTTTTTCGGGGTGGGTAGAGTCCCCCAGGGTCCTGGGAAGGCAAAGGGGGAAAGAGTCATGAAACATCTGCCAGTGTGAGCAGAACAGGACAACCTCATCCTTGGTAGTGTAAGAGCGTTGAGTTCGTCAGATGATGGGGATCTGGCAATGTTAAGGGGATCACCAGGGAAGCAGCTTCTTATGGGCCTGGCAAAGCCTCAACCTACCCCATTCTGCACCCCTGCAAAAAAAAAATGCCATCAAGGGATGTTCAGGGGACACAGTCTGTTTATTTTAGCCAATAGATCCAAGCAATAAGACAAACTGCAAAAGAAACTCAGTCTGCTCCGAAAAGCAGACACATCACAGCCGTCGGGTCACATAGGATCAGTTACATTTCTCTCCCCATTGCCCTTTCCAGCCACCACATAGCACATAAAATGTAGAAAGTGCTCGTGTAGTTGGGTTTTCCTCCCCAAGTGCACAATGAGCAATGATTCCATAATTTGCCTTTGGTGAATCAACTCAAAACACTGAGAAATGATTACCCTCCCCTCCCAAAAGTAACTTTTGGGGTGGGTGTAGTGAGATGCTTTGTATTTATATATATATAATATATCTATGTTTCTATATAGGCTATGTACAAATGCTTCAGCAAAATTCAATAAAGGAAGACATCAGCAAGAGGCAGAAATATTTAAGACACAGGCTGTCTATCATTAAGACATAGCTAGGAAGGAAAATGTCTTGATTCATCACCCGTTCCAATGACACCAAGCCATTCTTATGGCCTGGGACTATCCCTTTGGACCTGGCCAGAATTTCCAACTGTCCATCTGCTTAACCTGACCTTGTAAACATTCACCAGCCCAGCCTCCCCGAGGAAACTCACAGGGAGAAATATGGATTCAATCAACTTTCCCTTTTGATAAATTGGGAATAGCTGTGATTAGTCCATAGCTAAGGGGCAGATAGCTATTTCCAAAGTCAGTTCCAAGGCACCTCAAGGCAGTTCAGTCCTGAAAAATTGTGCTTTGTTCTTATAAGCTAAATCTTGTGGTTGGCCAGCCCATTTCTCTTTACGGTGGCCCTTAATTAGGAGGAAGAGTCAGAGAGGGGATTCTGGGAGAGCAGGAGAGGCAGGGGCAGTGAAGGAAGCCAGCAGACGGAACCTGGCAGAGGGCAGTGGTCAGGACATGCAGCCAGAAACAGGGCTTGAACCCCACAGTGCAGGAGGAGGGACAGCTTGCTGGCATATGCCAGAAAGCAGGGTAGAGAAATGGCTGCTGTGGAAACATCTCACCAGTTTCCCACCTCTTCTCACAGAAGCCCCTATTTGCCCTCAACCTCATGGCACAGGGAGGGGAAGCAGCTCTGTGAGACCTCTGGAGGAGATTCTAGGAGGTTCAAGAAGAAAGTGCATATGAAGGCGGGCACCTGGGGCAAAGCTGGTTCCTGAACCATCCCCTTCTGCCTGGGGCCCTGAGGCCCGCAGAGAGACTTTGCTCTCCCTCTCTTGGTCAGGGCAGAGAAGGGAAAGAGCTCAGAAGTCTTGGGTCTCTGTACAGAGTTAGGACTTCTTAGCATGAAACTAGGGAGTCTTGCAAGTAATTCCCCTAATGTTACAAGTCCTGGGAAAAGAAAAGTTCCAAACAGGTACAGATCCTCATTCATCCTAGGAGAGGAGGGCACTTAAGGGATTGCCAAAAGATGAAATCTACAAGTTGCAGAAATGGATACAGCCCTGGTCTCAGCAGGCCTGAGATGCCCACCACCCACCTCTCTCCTCTCTCGGCTAGCTGGTTCCAAAGATGGGCAGTGTCCTTTGGCTCCGGGCATCCTGGTGGTTTAGCCCACCCCATTGGCAGTGTGTTGATTGGCAGTTGGTACTCAGCCGATGAGTTCAGAATTTCCAGATGGGCTGGACTCACCCTGCCCAGGAGCTGTCTTGCTTGTCATTGTCCATCCCTCACTCTCTGCCCTCTCAGCCTGGTCTCCGCACTCTCCTTCCTTGTTTCCTCTTCCCTCCCTTCCCTCCCTTCCCTCCCTTCCCAGGTTCCAGACTCCAGAATCCCTTCCTTCTTCACTACTCCTGCCCCAGAAGCAGTGACTGCAGAGATGGAATTAGGTGCACCAAAAAGTTAACATTGGTCCCCACAGTGCGGATGTGGCAGTCCCCAACTCTTTTATGGCTTTGTGTGCATCCCCGGCACCCAGTGCCGTGCCTGGCACATAGCAGATGCTTAATAAATGGTTGTTGAGTTGAAGTGAATTAAACTTAATCTCCCATACACTGGCACTCCCTCCCCAAATTGGCCATCTGGTGGGCAGGGGCAGGAATTGGTCCCTGAGACTGTCACAGCCCTGTGACTACCCCTTCCCCCAGCCTCACTCCCTGACCTGGTCACTAACTCCCTGAGCCAGGGGTGGGGGCCAAGCTCCCAGAGAAGGCTGGGAAGTGCTGAAGAGGCAGCCCGGGAGGGGGAGCAGGGCATTGCCAGCAACTCTGCCCACTCACTCTCCATCACCCCCCTCTGCCTCAATCCCAGCCTAGAGAAGCTGGTGCCTGGGAGAGGAGCAGGGCCAGACAAGTCCACCTCCCTCATCTACCAGCCCAGAGGGGCTCCTTCAACTGGGAAAACTATGGCTCTGTTGATTTACACTGGAGACTGAGGAAGCAGAGGAGAAAGTGGCAGGACCCATGGTTTTGGACCATGTGAGCCTCAGTTTCCCCGTCTGTAACACAGATGACTTGGTAGTTGACATTTGAGTTCTTCCAAGGTAGTGTTCTCTAAGTCAGCAGTTTCCCTGTCTGTCTCGGTCTCTCTCCCTCCCTCTGGGTTTAACAAGATCCCTTTAAATGTGGGTAAAATGGCAGTGAAAGTTGGCTCCCTTCAAGTCCTACTTTCTTGTCCACAAAGTGCGGTGCTGGGGCAGGGTGGGGTGAGGTGTGGCTCCAAGTGTAACATGGCCACAGGATCTAAGGGGCTTGGGGTCCTACCCTCACTCTTCCCTTCCCTAGTCTTTAGCCAAAAGCCCAATGCAAACCACCCTGAGGGCAATGAGGAAAGCCCAAACTAGAGCCCTGAATGCAGCTGCCCCGGGCTGGGCACACCAACTCCCCTGCCCGTGGGTCCACTCCCCTCCTTGCTTCTGCCCCTCGGCTGCTCCTGGCCCAGGCTGATGGGGGTCGCCTCCTTGGGGAAGGCAGTCAGAAGCAAACTCCCTTATACAATGGCGCCTCCACCCCCTCACTCCCTCAGCTGACTTTGAGATTAGTCTCCTATTGGTAGGTAGCTATGGAGGAAATGACATCTACCTAGAACAGCAAAATCCACCCATGGCCCAGCCCACTAGCTCTTCCAGGACCATTCTTCCAAAACTCCCAAGGGATTAGTGGACAGCAGAAAACCTAGAGACTTCTGTGGTGCAGCCATCAGTGGAGGAGAGAGTCAGAGCAGCCCCAAGGCTGGTCTCCAGCTTTGCCTCCAGCCCTGGCTTTCCTTCAATGCCCAGGAAAGGCACAGCCATCCCTCTAACATGCCTTCCCGTAAATTATAGGAACCCAATACTACCCCCAGCCTGCTGGGGCTGCTCTGTGCCGGGTGCAGCAGAGAAGCACAGCAGTGCCACCCCCAAACCTTCTGGAGACAGCTTCTGCACAAGAAAGCCCCATACCAGGTCCCATGAAGCCACTGCCAGATGAGTCCAAGCCCTGGGCCAGCTGATCTCTTCCTCCACCACTGCCCACCCTCTCCCTTCCCTTTTGGGACCTCACTTCTGCTCCTGCCTCCTCTGGGGATCTGCAGGTTGGAGCCCGTCCTCCTCTCTCCCAGGCCCTCACACCCCATATGCCATGGCAGTTTTCTCAGATGAAAGAGAGGTGGGTCACTCTTGGTGCAGGGTGGGGGACAAGACATTCAGGAGGCCCCAGGTCGGCACTGGGACCCTGGTTCAAGAGAAGCACACCAAGAGAGGGTAGGCCAGGTCACACTGTACAGGGCAGAGAGGGGGAGGGGGGAGGGACACGGGGGTGGGGGCCGCAGGGCGGGACCACCGCCGGTTACTTGGTGCCGTCGTCCGCGTTGCCCTCACCATCCGTCTTGCCCTCCTCCTCAGTCTTCAGGTCGTCAGTGCTCAGTTTCTGCTCTTTTTTCCTCCTCACACACTTGACAACCATCAGCACCAAAATGACCACAGCCAGGAAGCCCCCCACCGAGGCACCCACGATCACCGCCACCGTGGAATCCCGCTCAGGGGGCTCTGGAGAAGGAAGGGAAATGGACGTGCTGAGCCTCCTCCACTGTCCCCTGTGTCCCCGCCGTACTTGTGGGTGGTCCTGATTTTACTCTCCTCCATGGAATGTCACAGCCAAAATCAGCCCAGGAGTTTGGCTTCTAATCTCCTCATCCCGAAAAAATTAAAAAATAAAACACCACAGGGTACTAAAAGCCCCCAGGGAAGGAAGTAAAATGGAGTATTTAAGAGCTTGGGCTTCAAGATCAAATGGACCCCGGTTTGAGTCCTGATTGTACTGTTTATGGACTATGGGAACTTGGATAACTTGCTTGTCCTCTCTAAGCCTTGGTTTCCCCATCTGTTAGATGGGGATGATAATAGTACACACCTCATAGGGCTCTCTTGAGGATGAAATGAGATAATGCATATATAGCATTTAGCCCTGAGCCTGAGATGTGGCGCATGCCCAATAAATTAAAGCTGCTATTGTACAGATTGTGATCACAATCGATTTCATGCTAAGACCTCCCTGAGACATGTTCCCGGGTTCTCAGGAACTGGAGGGGATGAAATGGATGCTGTCTACCCAGCATGAGCTGTTTCTCCCACCTCCGTGCAGCTTCTCCAGAGGTGCCCTGAGCTAAGAAGGCTGGAGAGCAGGTAGGTGGGAAAGGTGAGGGCCCCGGCAGCCTGGCCTGCCCACCCCAGCCCTCACCTTCCAGGAGGACTTGCAGGGAGATCTTGCCGTGGCCACGGTGGCGGTCGGGCGGGTTCATGATATAGCAGTTGTAGATGCCCTCATCCTCGAGCTGCACATTTTTCAGCGTCACCGAAACATCGTACTTGCTGGGGTTCCCCGAGAACTCCACGCGGTCTCGAAACCGCTCCAGCTTCAGGTTAATGATCTTCATACGGAACTGGAGGAACTGAGGGGGATAGGGAAGGGGGCAGGCCATGCTGGGTGGCTGGACAAGCTAGGGGCTGCCAGGACAGAGGGTGTGCCCGCTCCTACTACCCACCTCGATGACAGCCTTTTACCTGGGCAGGGGGCAGTCACCTCCAGCAGGGCCAACCTCCTCCACCCCTGCCCAGGGCCATCCAGGGGCAGCTGCACACCTTCTGCCAAAGCCTCCCAGAGCAGACAGCCCTCCTGAGGGCCCTGAGGCCCTAGTCCAGTGTGGGGGCCCCTGCCTCCCCCATCCTCCCATCCGCCACCTCCATCCTAGGACTCACCATCTCCTCGGAGCAATTGCTACACTCCTGGTAAGTCCAGTTCAGGGAGAAGAGTTTGTGGTTCACGGTGTAGCAGGAGCTGAAGGTGCAGGGCAGGCGGGCATCAGAGCCATTGAGGACATTGAGGGTGGTGGGTACGGTGACTTCCATGCTCCGCCCTGGTGGCACTGTAGACAAAGCCACAAGCTGGTGGGGATGGTAGCTGTCAGAGCCAGGGAGGGGGTAACCCTTCTGTACCCAGAGGAGAGTGGAGGGGGTGAGGCAGAGCAGAGCCACGGGCAGCAGTTGGGCCCATCACAGCCAAAATTAGATGGGGGTGGGTGAGCAAAGCTCATCAGGGGTGCCAGATGTGGCCCTGGTGGTAAAGTGGGGGGCAGAGCAAGGTTAGGAGCGGAGAGAAACCAGATCATCTCTCAAGCCAGGGAGAGCCAAATGACCCTGAGCCTTTTCCAGGAACACTGCTGAGCAGCCCCACCCTCAGCCCTCCTCCCTGGCCATCCTGACACTGCCACTTGCTAACTTTAGACCTGGGACAAGGGGCTTCACTGCACTTGGCCCTAATGTCCCGCTTCTTCCCTACCACTCCCACCCATTTCTGCTGAGCCCACGCTCTTCCCTCTGAAGCTGCAGTGCCTCCAATGGAGCAGGCAGCCTTGCTCTCCATTCCCCAGGGCTGGGGTAGAGCAGAGTGCCGAGCCCAGCCCTGGGTACTCCCCAGGCAGGACACACCACAGGAGAGTGGAGGGTGGGGAGAGGTGCTCCAGAAAATGGGGCATGATCCCCAGGACCAACGGATGGGTTACTGGGACAGGAGTCCCTTTGGAGACATCAGGCTAGAAATCGTCACAGCACGGAGCTGGCAGAGGCCAGCAAGGTGGCAGGATGGGAACGACAGGCTTCCATAGGATTCTGTGAGGGCCACCAGACCTGGGTGCTGGGGCTGAGAAATGCACGCCCCACTCCGACCTTCCCACCTTCTCGGCAGGACTGGGACTGGGGTGACG
>PVKY010000983.1:0-36838 GCA_004027775.1 Bradypus variegatus | reverse complement strand
CCATCACCACCACCATCACCACCACCATCACCATCATCACCACCACCATCACCACCACCATCACCACCATCACCATCACCACCATCACCATCAACATCAACATCAACATTATCATCACCATCACCATCACCACCATCACCATCACCACCATCACCATCACCATCATCATCACCATCACCATCACCACCACCATCATCACCATCACCATCGTCATCATCATCATCAGTAGGTCATGCAGAAACACAAAAGATACCAAATTCAAAAGACAGGAAAGGGTGCCTTAGTTATCAGCTGCTACATAACCAACTACCTCAAAACTTAGTGAATTAACATTGTGACTAAAATTAACAGCAGTGAATTGTATATTTGAAAGTGGTTAAAATGAGAAATTTTAGATCATATATATTTACAGAATACAAATTTTAAAAAACCAACCATAGAACTGTACAACACAAAGAGTAAGCTCTAATGTAAACTACGCATTATAGTTAATAATATAGTTATAATAATACTGTTTTACCAATTATTATAAAGTTACCAGACTAACGCAAATGTTAATAATAACAAAAACTGGGTGCCTATGGGAACTCTGAATTCTTTGCACAAGTTTCCTGCAAACCTGCACGGCTCTGATATAATCGAAAGAATAGCCACAACAGCAGCAACAATAAACATTTATTCCTGTGGGTCGGGAATTAGGGAGAAGCTTAGCTGGATGGTCCTGGACTGAAACACCTCAGAACTCATCTGGGGCTGGGGGAGCTTGCAGCAGGAAGCCTCAGTTTCTCACCACATGGACTTCTCCAAAAGGCTGCTTGTCTGTCCTCACGGCTAAGCAGCTGGCTTCCCCCAGAGCAGGTGATCCAAGAGAGCAGAGCAGAATGTTTTTTATGACCTAGACTTGCAAGTCCCATACTGTCATTTCCACAATACCCTACTGGTGATGCAGGTTAATCCTGGTCAGTGGGGAGGGGATATGCAAGGGCGTGGCCACCACCAGTGAAACACGAGCCTCCCTTCCACAGTTCCCAGCCAGCCATTGTCCCTGCCAAAGGCAACCACTGTGACCAATTCCTTGTGAATTCTGTCAGCAATATTTTACACACACACACACTCATGCACACAATTCCTGATCTTGCCTTCAACACAGCGGGGGAGGAGTCCTTTGCCAGCCAGGCCTTAAAAGCTGACTTCCCCTCACTGAAATGGGGCTCAGAGAGGTGCTATCCAACCAGGACCATTCTCACCCAAGGGGAACCCTGCCCTCTACTCTGGAGAGTGGTTGTCACTTGTGCTGGTTTGGATGTACTATGTCCCCTAAAATGCCATTATCTTTGATGCAGTCTTGTGTGGGCAGGAAACATATTGGTGTTGATTGGATTGGAGACTTCTGATTGGATGTTTCTGTGGAGATATGATCACTGAACTGTGGGTGAGATCTTTCATTGGATCATTTCCATGGAGGTGTGGCCCCACCCTTTCAGCATGGGCCTTGATGAGTTTACTGGAGCACCATATAAGCTCAGACAGAGGAGCGAGCTTGTCCCCCCAAGAGGGACACTTTGAAAAATGCACAGGAGCTGAGAGAGGAACTGCAGTTTATAGAGATATTTTGGAGATGGCCTTTGAAAACAGACTCTTGCTCCGGAGAAGCTAAGAGAGGACAAATACCCCAAGAGAAACTGAGAGTGACATTTTGAGGAACTGCAGCCTAGAGAGGAACGTCCTGGGAGAAAGCCATTTTGAAACCAGAACTTTGGAGCAGACGCCAGCCACGCGCCTTCCCAGCTAACAGAGGTTTTTTGGACACCATTGGCCGTCATCCTCCAGTGAAGGTACCCAGTTGGTACCTTGGACACTTTATGGCCTTAAGACTATAACTTTGTAACCAAATAAGCCCCCTTTGTAAAAGCCAGTCCATTTCTGGTGTTTTGCATAACAGACAGCATTAGCAAACTTCAGCATCACTCTTCATGGACAGATACGTATCTATCGGTCTGTGTCCCACTATATCCCAGTCCACTGTGAGTGCCCCAAGAGGAGGGACAGCACCTCCCTCATCAATGAGTCCCCTGCTCAGGCAGTAGCACAAAGAGGCAGTCAATAACTGTTTGTTGAATGAATAAATGACCAAGATGGAACTTTGTTGAACCAGCTGTCAGAGGTCTCTTGACTTTACCTTACTTGAGAAACTAGGCATGTCTACTACACCCTAAAGATTATATTTGGATGTAATATTTATTTTGCCCATATGAGGCTTTTTCCAAAGGACGTTATTTCTGTTTTCTTCCCCTTTGGCCTGGTTGGAGCCTCATGGGGAAAGTATATGATGGGAAGCAAGCACAAGAAGACCCACAAATATGAAAAGGATGTGCAGACAGTTGGAATGATAAACACGGAACAAGCACACACAGAAAGGAGTAAATATTGACATTATGGAGGCGGGGTAGGGGGAGTCCTGCAGCTTCATGGCCAGGTGGATTGTGGGTGCAGACTGTTGCAAATCCAGTTCAACTGTTGTAATCCAGCCCTCAAGATATTCTTTGGAAATCACTATTTTCCAAACGTCTCAGGTGCTCCTCCTTTAAAGCTAATCTTTTTAACCACATGAAGAGAAATCTTTCCATAAACGTTCCATATTTCCATTCATTTGTACCCAGAGCCTCAAGAACATCATTACTAATAAAGAAGTAGTTTGGGAATCGGGCAGATTTGGAGTTAACCAACTTCAAGATCTCCCCGTCAGAAGCAGTAGGACCTCTGCTTTTTATTTTACTTGTTTTCCCAATTTTGTGTTTCAAACATTTTCAAAAACTGCAGAGGATTTGCAAGAAAAGTGCAACAAACAGTTGAGATCAGGCCTTGGCAAACAGCAGATCACAGCGTGCTTTGGTGCACCCTTTGCATAACTGGTTTTTACAGTTTTAAACGGTTGGGAAAAAAAATCAAAAGAAGAAGAATGTTTCCAAATGTATGAAAATTATATGAAATTCAAATACCAGTGTCCATAAATAAAGTTTGCCCATTTATGTATGTATTATGTGCTCCTTTCACTTTACAAAGGCAAATTTGAGTAGTTGCCGCAAAGACCCTGGCTCATAAAACCTAAAATAATTGGCCCTTTACAAAAAGTTTGCTGACCCCTGGGCTCTGACCCCTGATCTAGTCATCAGTTGTGAAGATGACAGTTTGGTTATTTGTGCCCTTTGTGTACCTCTCTCTTGCTGACTATTCGTGCTAGTTGCAGACTTCTTGACACTTCACCTCTAAATACTTCAGCGTGTAACTCAGTTTCTTAAATGGAAAGCTGGGAATAATAGCTTCAGCCTGAGGAGAGAGGATAATATAACATGTTTCGCACACCGTGCTTGGCATATGGACACACTTAATAAGTGATCCCATAAAACTTCTTGGTGACTCTCACCGAGGTGGCCGCGGAAACCCTAGCTGAACATCCAGAACCTTGGCGCTTTCCTGAAGCCCCAGTTCCTGCAGGCTAGAAGCCAGCTTTTCCTCAGGAAGGGCTTCTTGCCTGAGGCACAGAAAAAGCCTCAGGGAGAACCTCATTTTTTCCATGGCCTGTGGCTTGGCTGACTCAACTTCTGCCTTTCCCTGAGTCACGAGTTTTTCCTCTTACTTGGAGGAACATGGCCTCCACCCAGGCCTGCTCCGCCCACAACTGCCCCTGTTACAGAGTGGGGTGGACGCTGACTGATCAGAGCCTGTGCTACCTGCTGGGATTTCCCAGAACTCCACTCAGCTCCAGAGAACGTCAGAGCCGGAACGCTGGACAGATGAGGAGACCAAGGCCCAGGTGGACCCTGGATAACCAGAGAGACAAGGCTAGGAAGGTTTCTGGACTCCAGGTGTGCAGCCTCCCTCTGGCTTTCCAGAGTCATGAAAAGCCCTTCCTTTCCTGGGTGCCTGCTCTGAGCCAGGAACATGCCGGGACACAGCTGGGAACAAGATGGTCCTGTCCTCGTGGGGCTCACTGTCTCCCCTCCAAACCTCATGGCCTCTCCCATCCCCAGGCAGGGCCTGCCCTCCCTAGGAAGCCCCACCCTGCTACGAGGAAGGGACTGTGATTGAGAGTCATAGAACATGGCCTTTAAGGCTCAGCTCAATAACGTGATGGCTTTTCTCCATGTCTCAATGTCCAAACTGCGCCCCCTGATGAAACTTGGCCTCTGGGATCTCACGCCGTGTCTCATTCTCTCCTGCATGGTATAGAGGCCAGGCTACACCAGCAGGACTTGCAAAGTCCAATGCATGCTCAACTGGAGGTGCTTGGTGGGTGAATTGGGCCCAGGAGGGAAGACTATAGGGAGCGGTGGGGACTGTGGGGGCAGGGGATAATACCTGCATCGTCTAAAGGGGACAGCTCTGCATGGAGATGTAGGATCAGCATTTTCAGATCTTCTAATTTCAGAGAAGCTGACAGTCCAGAGTTTTATGTGAAATCTCCCAATACTAAATGTTGCCAATGAACTTCTTAAACCTTTGAACACTTCATGTGGCAAAAAAGTTATGTCTGTGAGGGCCAAGGTAGGCTCACGGGCTGCCACCAGGCTAGGACTTCTGGAAGATGCTCCGCAAGTTCTGTCTGTCCTCACTGATGAGGCCGACTGTGTGAAGATGGTGGAGTGGGGAAGTGGCCGTGGGGGTGAGGCTGCCCGTCACCTCCACCCCTCTTCCTTCTCATGTCCTTCCTCCTTACTCCTCCCTGACCCCCAGCCCCTGCCCTTCCCAGCCCGTGTCTTGGATCCCAAGAGCCTGGTCCACCACCTGGGGTGGGTGAAGCGCATGACCAGCAGAGGTCACCTCCCGGCCTCTGCCCACCCCACCCAGAGAGCAGGGCGCCGCTGCTCAGCTCACAACTTCCGGCTCCAACCTGGGAGAGGATCATCTCTTCCTCCGGCTGCCCGTCGCTCGCCTTGGTCCGGGCTGCAGGCAGCACACTGGCCCCAGCCAGCCCCCCCTCCAGGTGCCCAGGCCCCCTCCGTGTGACCAAGCAGACTGCACCCTATTCTGGCAATCATCCACCTGACCCCTACCAAGTTCCTGGTGCGCCTGAACTCGGTTCTCGGCACTGGAGATGCAGGCGTGAACTGGAGCCCACAGTCCCCGCCCGTGGGGCTCTCAGCCGGGGGGGGGGGGGCAGCCCTGGACTCATAAACAAGTGACCTCATTAGATGACTTCAGCTTCCGATAAATGCTTGAAAAACATAACAAAGCGGGTGAGGTGACTGAGGGCGACGGGGCGCAGGCAGGGAGCTGCTTCAGGCGTCAGGGAAAGCTCTCTGCGGAGGAGGCAGTTGGAGCTGAGCTCCCAAAGCCTAGTGCACCTGGGGAGATCCGGGGGTAGGGGGAGTCCGTCCGGGGTGGGAAAACAGCCTCGGGCTTTTGAAGAACAGGAAGCAGGAGGTGACGGATCTGAGGAGGTCATCGGGGCTGAGACGGAAACCTGGGGGGCCTTGGGTTTTCGTTCTGAGGGTCCCGGGGCGCACGCGAGGGCGTGGGGTGGGGTGGGGAGGGGCATAACCTGCTGAGACACTGAAGCTGGGGGGTGGGTGCTTGGGGGTCCGTTAAACTCCTCTCTCTTTCCTGCAAGGTATGTTGGAAATTTTCCTCTATAAAAAGTTCAAAATATAGCAATTGTTTTATATATACATATATTGAGAAAAATATAGTAATAAATAAAATGCTACTGATTTCTTTCTATTATGATTATTAATCTCTCTGGTTGCCAGAGCGGGGCTCTCCACGCAGCCCCGGGCGGCCACCGCCAGCGTACGGAGGGCAGGGGCCGAAAGGGGAAACGGGATGGAGGGTTGGGGACAAGCGGGTGGGCGCCCCGGGCGGGAGCGGACGGGAAGGAGGCCCCGCCCCCAGGGCCCCCCGGCGCCCACCAACCCCAGGGCCGCGGGCCCGGCCCCGCCCGCGCACACCGCTCGGCCGCCGCGGCTCCCGGGTCTGGCGCCAGGCCCCGCCCCGCCCACGCCCCAGGGCTCCGATTGGCCGGGCCGCCGCGAGGGCGAGCCGGCGGGGGCTGGAGCGCAGCGCGCGGAACGCGCAGCCGGGCGGGAGCGGCGGAGCGGGAGCCACGGGCGGCGGCGCAGGCGGGGTGCAGCTGCGGAGGTAAAGGCTCCGCCGGCCGGGCCGGGCGCGCGCAGCGGGCGGGCTCCCCTCCAGCCTCCACCGGCCTCCTCGGCCTCGGG
The DNA here is from genome assembly GCA_004027775.1 of Bradypus variegatus. Taxonomy (NCBI): domain Eukaryota; kingdom Metazoa; phylum Chordata; class Mammalia; order Pilosa; family Bradypodidae; genus Bradypus; species Bradypus variegatus. Next base: position 30,620 of record PVKY010000983.1, on the reverse strand, counting down.
CCGTCCCGTCGAGGCGGTGCTCGGGCCGGCGTGGCGCGCAACCAGGGCTGTTCCGGACTCTGGCCCCGGGAGAGGGGCGGAGAAGGGCGCGCCTTGCGGGCCCGCGGGGCACCGGGCAGCGCGGGCGGGAGCAGGTAGAGGGCCCTGGGGATGTGAGACGTTGGCGCTGAGGGTCTAGGGGCGCGCGTGGCGGCAGGGACCTCAGCGTGCCCGTTGTCCGGTGCTGTTTCGTGTCTCCGTCTGTGAGACCTGGGGAGCGGGCTGAGACCTCTGCCCTCGCTGACCTGCCTCACTTAGGAACCGTCTGGCCCCTGGGTGGAAGCTGTCAAAGGAAACAGGGTCGGGCTTAGTCTCCCATTTCACAGAGGAAGTCACTGAGGCAGGCCCAGTGGGAGAGGAAATGGGCTGCCCAGGCGCACCTGCAGTCACCTGGAATCTCTTACCCTCTCTCCCTCCAACCTCCGTGGAACTGTAAAGGGAACGGTGTCGCCAGCACCCTTTGCAAGAGGGAAATTTGAGGTTCCGGTGTCACTCTGAAAAACTTGGTCTCCACAGCCCAAGAGAAATATTTGTTTGGAATTTGCACAAAGTTGTCTCACTTCCAGAAGGGTTGGAGGCCAAGGATTCCCAGATTCCTGGCCTGGGGCGGGAGGAGCCCTGGAACAGCTCTGGTGCTAAATTCCTGGCTCCGATGGCCCGAGCTGTACCGATTTGATCTTCCCTGCGTCTTCCTGGAGAGACAGACCACCTTGGCGGAGCTTAGCCCTCGGTTCCAGGCCTGGAAGGGGAGGTGGCTGGGAGGACTGCGCTGGGGTCATCCGTGGCAAATTCCACCGGGGTCTCCACAGGCTGGGAGATGACCAGTCCTCTGACTTTGGCGGTGTGTTTCTGAGCACAGCAGCCCTCAGCGCTGCCAAGGCCGGGAGTGGAGCTGGGGGACCACCCTTTCCCAGCCCACCCCAAGGAAGGAAGTGGGGCGTGGCAATGTGCTGTCACCATGACTGTGTTCCAAATAAAATTCTATATAAAAAAGCAAGAATGGTCAGATTTGGCCCTCGGGCCATAGTTTGCTAACCCTTGGTGTAGATCACACGTGCCCTGATGACTGTCAGGCACAGGAACCTGGCCACGTGGTACCTGCCGGCTCCAGCACCTCTCGGGACCTGGAACCCTAGACCAGCACTCACGTCCCGAAACCTCCATCCCCAGTTCAGGTAGCAGGATGCTCAGTAAGGTGGGCCTCCAGGAAAGACGCAGAGGGAGGGTTGGGTGGAGGCATGGTAACCTTCAGCAACTTGCTTCTTGGGGCACAGCAGGGACGCCAGACATCCCCTGGGACCGCTCCGCCCTCCCGGGCCTGGCATGGGTTCTTGCCGTGCTCCTTGCCGGCTGTCCAGGAAATGGGGATGGTAACTCCGTGTTTTGGAGGCTAAATGAGACAACATGTATCAGTCTCAGGTGTAGCAATAGCTCAATGGAGCCAGTAGCTTCTGTGCCCTCTGGAGCCTGCCCTCCTGTGTGTCCTCGTGGTCACTGCGCACCATCCCAGCCCTGAGGGACACAGCTAGGGCGGCGCGGGGAGTAGGGCCAAGGCCCCAGTGTCCCAGCCTGGCCGACCCTGCACAGTGTCCTCCCCTCTGTCACTGGCCCTGGATGCCCTGCTAAGGTCACCCCAGGTATCGTCTGAGGGCTGCAGGCTGCCCACGGGTGCTTTCCGGCCTTGTCTTCCTGAGGCAGAGCAAGGACATGGCCCAGCTCTCCTTCTCTGGCCTGTGTGGTCTGGGGAGAAAAATAGAAAAGAGGCTGAGTGGCCAGGGCTGCCGTTTCCTACCACCCAGAGCCCTCAAGCCAGGTGTGACACTTCGGTTGGGTCAGGAGGGTAATGTCCTTCCAGCCCCTCACCCTCACCCAGGACCCTCTGCAGGCTGGCCGAGGAGGGGACTTGTGAGCCCCTCTGTGCAGGGGTCAGCAGGGAGCCCTGACCCCCTCTCAGGGCCACCAGGGCCTGGGCAGAACTGGGGGTCACAGGGCTGGTTGGAGTAGCCTGCCAAGAGCTCCCCGTGGTGTCTGTGGGCCTTTAAGGGGAAGGAGGAGGCCCGGTCCTGGTGGGCATTTGGACACCCCCTCCTGGGGCCCAGAATAGATGCTGGAGATCCTTCCCTCTGCTGCCCCAGCTGCTGGATTCAGCCCCCTCTGCCCGCAGCTCCCCTCTCTGGGTGCTCCAGGTGCTCCTGCACCTCACTTCCTCCATGCTGTCCACCTGGGTAGCACCCAGTCGGAGTGGACACCGGGCCAGCCAGCCTGCAGAGCCCCTGAGCCCCATGGGGCTGGGTGGGGGCTGCAGCAGAGGGGCCCCATCTCCACACGGTCCTCCTTGCAAAGCTGGGCTGCCCCAGCTGCCCCGCTGTTAGCCACGTTCTGCCTGGCTTTCGTCCCGTTCTTCCGGGCAGCCCCACGTCTCAGCACACAGGTGTGCGGGAGGGAACAGGTGGCCAGAGTTCCTTCCTCGGGGCCTCCTGAGTCTCCCACCCGGGCCCTCGTGCTGGGCGGCCAGGGGCGGGGGAGAGGCCATGGGCGGCTGGGTGCAGGCTGCCCTCCTCCTTCCAGCCCAGCCACGTGCCTCGGTGAGGTTGAGCCCAGAATTCTTGCTCCAGCCACCATCCCATTCTTTTCTTTTTGAGGACCTTAGATTCAGAAAGAGGGAGGGACGGAGGGACCCCCATTCCTGGTCCTACCTGGGCCCCTCCCACACACGCCCCCTCCTAGCTTTCTGCCGTTAGTCTTATGTTTATTCATGCATGTAGATCTTGAACATTTTGACCGTGTTTTGCTGCTCCCAGCTAAGTGGTGTCACATGTACACGCCGTCTGCAGTTAGCTTTTCTCGCTCAGCATTTGTTGCTTGTCATCGCTCTGTCCAGACAGAGCATTCTTTATGAATGCTGCAGGAATTCCATTGTATGAATAGACCCTTTTTCAATTTTCCTTTCTCTTGCAGCTAGACATTTAGGTCGTCGCCGCTTTCCATTTAGAGGACGTACTCCGCGGTCCCTGCTCTTTGTGGGCCTCCCTCTCCCGCTACTCCCAGCAACTCCACAGCAGAGCCCTTGGCGGGTGACTTGGGGCCCTCTGGGTGAGTGACTGGGCCGCGGGTTTGGCTTGCTGGATGGGGGTGTCACTGGTTGGCTGGGGTTGCTGTTCCAGCACTGACCCCTTCCCCTGAGGACAGGCTGGAAGTGTGTGTGTGGGGGGCAGGTGAAAGCCCTGAGAGCAGCCCCAGCAGTGCCTGAAGGGAGCTGGATAACTGCCCCAGCTTCCTTCTCCCTGAGTGAACAATGTCCAGACATCCAGACGTGGCCTTGCCTGTCTTCCCAGGGTTCCTGGGGGTGGGGGTGGGGGTTGGGTTGAGCCTCTGCTGCCCACCGTGTTAACCTGCTCAACTGCATGGTCTTTACTGCCACCTCCCCTTCCCGGTCTGGCTTCCATGCGCCCCTTACTGGGCTTCCTGCACCTCCCAATAACTCCGCCTCATCTAAGGGTTTGCTTCTGGGGGCCCCCGGTCTCAGGTGGGGGGGGGGTCTGGCGGGGTGGGCTTGCTGTATCATCGTGGGTGAGAGAGGGGGGTAGGTTGGTAAACTGGTGAGCGAGACCCCGATGCCCCTCGTCCACCTCTCCTCCTGCAGCTGGAGAGGATGGACCACCTGGCCAACACGGAGGTCAACAGCCAGCGGATCGCAGCCGTGGAGAGCTGCTTTGGGGCGTCGGGGCAGCCACTGGCCCTGCCGGGCCGGGTGCTGCTGGGCGAGGGCGTGCTGACCAAGGAGTGCCGCAAGAAGGCCAAGCCCCGGGTCTTCTTCCTCTTCAACGACATCCTGGTGTACGGCAGCATCGTGCTCAGCAAGCGCAAGTACCGAAGCCAGCACATCATCCCGCTCGAGGAGGTGACGCTCGAGCCGCTGCCCGAGACCCTGCACGCCAAGAACCGCTGGATGATCAAGACGGCCAAGAAGTCCTTCGTGGTGTCCGCGGCGTCCCTGGCGGAGCGCCGGGAGTGGATCGGCCACATTGAGGACTGCGTGCGGCGGCAGCTGCTGGCCACGGGCCGCCAGCCCAGCACGGAGCACGCGGCGCCCTGGATCCCCGACAAGGCCACGGACATCTGCATGCGCTGCACGCAGACGCGCTTCTCGGCGCTGACCCGGCGCCACCACTGCCGCCAGTGCGGCTTCGTGGTCTGCGCCGAGTGCTCGCGCGCGCGCTGCCTCCTGCCGCGCCTCTCCTCCAAGCCGCTGCGCGTCTGCAGCCTCTGCTTCCGGGAGCTGGCGGCCCAGAAGCGGCAGGAGGAGGAGGAGGAGCCGGGCAGGGGGCTCCCGGGGCAGCCGGCCCGCCTGGCAGGGGCTGTCGGCGGCGCGTCGAGCGGGGACGACGACGACTCCGATGAGGACAAGGGGGACGGCGGGGACAGCGACTGGCCGAGCCGCGTGCACTTCTACGCCTCGGGCGTCTCCTGGTCGTCCTTCCACAGCTGACCCAGGCGCACGGCGCCTCGCAAGGGCTTGCTGGTCGCCCCGACGTCCGCACAGACACCGCCCAGGCCACCAGGAGGGCTCGGAGCCCCGAGGGCGGAGTCCTGAAGCTGCTGGGTGCCCTCAAGGACCCTGCCCCACCCATCCTCCCGGCTGCCGTGGGTGTGGCGCTTTCCCCCTGGCCTCCCAGTGCCTTTTACGCCTCTCGGGAACAGGTGCCGTGTTCACTTTGGCCTGGGTGATTGGAGTGGGCACGAGGGAGGAGAGCAGTAAAGCAAACGGAGCCATTTGTCCTGCTCTGCCTGGGCTGCCCCAGGGGACAGAGCCGCTGAGTGTGGTGTCCTAAGTGTCCCCAGGTGTCCGTTGGGGCTGGAGCTCAGATGCTGCCCTCCCCCTGATGCTGGCCCCAGCTGCATTTCCTTTAGGGTGTCCCCTGCGGAGCTCTTGTACCAGTCTTTCCCCATCACCTATTGGCCCTACCTGAGCACGGAGTGGGGTCACTGTCTGCTACGGGTGGGACCTCAAAGGCTGGGAGAGCTTCTCCCCAGCAGCGCAGAGCTTAATTGTTGAGGGTTAAGAATCACCCTCCCTGGGTGAGTCCTCAAACCTCGATGGGCAGACAGGACGCCCAGTGTCCTTGTTCAAGTGCAGCTGGAGTCAGCAGGTCTGGGACAGCTCCGTTCACGCCGCCTGGGGGGGGGGAGGGTAAATCGGGGTTGCCCATGGCCTGCCTGTGACCTCCCTGGGTAGGAAGACAGGCCCTGGTGGGACGGGGGTGGAGAAATGGGTCAGGTGCATCAAGAATGGCTGGCTTGTTTAAGGGCCTTTCTCTCCCTGGGCCTCTGGAACTGCACAAACTGGTTCAGGCTGGTTCTCCAGCCCTGGCAGAGGGCACACAGTAGCAACAGGTCACGGGGTGAGTGGGGACAGCTTCCTAAGACAGACCTGCAGACCCAGGCCAGGCTGCTCCATCCTGTACCGGGAATGCTCGGATCCAGCCGTGGCCTCTCTCTCACAGCTTTGCTTCCCTGGAGCCTTCCTTTGCCCAGACACCCTGAGGGTCTAAGGTGGGGGGCAGGGAGTCTGCCTACAGCTGAGCCTGGGCACTGCCGGCTTCTGCAGCTTCCCGACACGGGGGACAGGGCCCGGGGTCCTCCTCACCCGGGGTCCTCACCTGGGGCCCAATAGCCCGAGCCGTGCATGCTGGCTCTGAGGCGTGCTGGTTCCACTCTCCCCACAGCTCTTGGGTCTGCTCCCCTTTCCCCGATAGGGTCAGGCAGGGTGTTGAGGCCTTCAAGGACTCAGGGTGACCCACCCACTCATGGATGACTTGCGTGGGACGGACAAGGCCCCGGCTCAGGGAGGACACAGGCCAGTGGGGGCAGACAGCACCCAGCAGTGGGTGTGTGCACGAACAGGGCGATGAGACGTCCCGCTTGGAGGAGTTGTGGGCCAGGGCCACTCAGCAGAGGGAGCTCACACTGCCTGGTGAGTGAGTGGGTGCTGGGCACCCACGTGCCAGGCAGGGCACGGCCAGCGCAAGGGCCCTCGGGAGCAGGGAGCCACCGTGGTGGAAGCAGGGGGCTGGGCTGGGGTTCCGGGAGGCTGCAGCAGGGCAGCACATCTGCTTCATGCTTCTGAGGAGCTGCCCTGACTGCCCTGTGCACGTGGGCTGAGGCAGGGCAGGGTGTGGGCGATCACCCAGGGGTGGGAGAGGGCCATCAACTCGGCCCTCCTCTCCTGGAGTCCCAGGTGGGAACCCCTGTTTCTGCCACTGGGGACGCCGGGAGCCTTGGCTCTCCTTCCCGTTCTCAAGTCCTAAAGTTCAGCCCCTGCCCAGTCTGCAGCCGTGTCCAGCGAACCACCCTGTGTCTCAGCCTCTTGGGTGACAGGAAGCAAAATAACCGCCTCGGACTGAACACGTGCTCTGGGCCGGCACGGGAGGTTGAGCGGCTCCGGGGAAACGGCTGACACACACTTGTATTTATGTGTGAACAGGATTTATTGTAGGAATTGGCTTATGTGACCATGGGGATGGGCAAGTCCGAGTTCCATACAGCAGGCCCCGAGGTGGGAACTCCGCTGGAGGTATCCATGAATTCCCCAGGGGAAGTGGGCTGCCTGGCACAGAGAGGGGACTTCTCTGTGACTGCTGAAACCCTCCTCCGTTAAAGGCCTTCAGCTGACTGGATGGGACATGTCTCCTTGCTGCAGGCAATGTCCTTTGTTGATTGTAGATGTAATCAGCCATAGATGCAATCGACATACTGATGATTTAAATCCATGAAATACGCTCACAGTAACCATCAGGCCAGTGCTTCCTCGACCAACAACTGAACCCCACCACGTAGCCCAGTGACACAGGAACTCAACCCTCACAAGTGACAGCTGAAGCCTAGAGGGGTGTGTTCGGAGATGTCCGGGGCCTCATGAAATGAAAGCTTGGGAAGGGAAGGCACTGCCCCAGGACCCCATTTCTGACTCTTGGCAGGTTTGCTCTTCTCCAGAGATCTCCTCAGCCTGGCCCAGGTCAGGGGACCCGTGGCCCCTCACCCATCAGTAACAGACTGCACGGACAAGGCCTTCAGCTCGCCTGCCTCCCAGGGGTGCCCTGTTTGCAGATTGTCACCCACGGCTCTGAGAGCTGTCCTGAGCCAGGGCCACACAGCTGCCTCTTGCTCGTGGCCACCGCGCCACCCCCATACCTGGAGTCGGGCAGGGCTTCGTCAGGCGGGCCTTCAGTGCCTCCATTCCTTCAAGAGGCTGCCTCTCCCCTGAAGGGAGCTGGAGGGTCTGGCAGGGTGTGGGGTCCCTCAGGCCTGGGTCTGGGACCTCACGCTCCCACTTGGGTGAGGAAGCAGGAACCAGTTGTCCTGCCAGCCAGAGGCTCCTGGCACCACCCTGGAATCTCCCAACTGTGCGAGGGCCCACGTCCCTGCCAGGAGCTAATCCTTCTCACGGACATGAGTCCCTGGGTACACCTGCCTCCCCACCTCCTGGGAGGTGCAGGTGGGCACGAGGAGCGTCTGAGGACACGCCCATGAATGGGGGAGGGGAGGACACTGGAGCCCCCACCCCCACCCAAGCGTTGCCCGGAACACCCTTGAGAAAGTGACACTGTGGTGGCCCCGGGGCCTTTGGGGACTGACGGCAGGCAGACTTCCTTTTGGAGGTCAGCCCACACCTGGTCAGGGCACAGCGTTCCTGCAGGACAGAACAACGCAGGGAGGCCTTTACAGGGGGGTCCTCGAGGGCTCCTACCTGTTGGATTTTCAGAAGCTGAGTTTCCTTAAAGCAGGGCCCACCTGCGTGGGTGCTGGTAGCATTCAGGTGCTGTCCTCAGGGGCCAGGGAGCCAGGTAGGGTCCACAGGGCCCGAGGAATCCTGTCCTTCCCTGACGGGGGTGGCGGAAGCAGTTCCTGCCGCTTCTTCTGGCCTGTGTGCTGGCCCCAGCGAGGCAGAGCCAGGTCACCCTGGCCATCCTGAGGGTGAAGGGCACTGAGGAAGGGACAAACAAAGCCAGAGGAAGGGGCTCCTAGGACAGGATCAAGGAGGGCTTCCTGGAGGAGGTGTGGTGTGTCACGTCTCTGAGGGTGGTAGGAGTTTGTAACAGAGAGAATGGACATCTCCATGAGGACTGGGACTCATTAACCATCCTGGCCTGTCCCCACCGCTCAACATTATTGAATGAGAAAGTGACTCAAGCAGGAAATGGGGAGGGGTAAATGGATGACCATGAAATGGCAATTGAGCCTCACTCGATAGCCTCCAGTCCAGGCCTTGGATGAGAATCAGTGGCCCTGGGCTCTTTCTGGAGGAGCTGGGCCAGTAGGAGGGGGCCAACCCATCCCCCCCAGACACTGGCTGAGTTGCTCTCTCAGGCAGGGGCAGGCAGGGAGTGGGCCCCTACCCAGACAGAACTTTCTGGAGAGCCGGTGTCTGTCCTGTTGGCAGGCCAGGGCCCTGGGGCCTCCTGGGGTGAGCTTCCCGTGGATTTCTGCAGGCCCGGCCCCTCCCCTGCCCCAGCCTGCTCTTGGGGGCATGGCCGGAAAGGGGCTGTGGAGGGAGTTGGAACCACCCCTGGACTCAGCCTCTGGGGCTGATGGGGCCAGGCAAGGTGGGGGTGACGCGAAGGCTGACACAGTTCCCAGCCCAGATCGGGTCCCCCAAGCCACACTCACGGACCTCAGCAACCGCATTCACGGGGCCTGTCTGTGACCCCGGCTTACAGGAAGTACTCCTTCCGCAGGCTGTGGTCAGGGGGTGATGGCCTCCAGGTCTCAGGGTGGGGGTGGACAGGGACACCTGCGCCTGCTAGCTCCGGGCTGCCCCTCAGCCGCCCCCTCAGCCCTTGCTGCTGTTGCTGCCACCCTGCCCCTCTCTGTAGATGGCTCCCCATCTGTGAAATGGGCCTGAGTGGCATTGGGAGCCCACGCCCTCCCCCGTGTGTGCTTTACCCTGCCCTGAGCAGACTCTGTGGAAATTCTGCTTGGGAGGGGAACCAGTGGCAGAGTGGGGGTGGGGGAAGGAGGGGTGTCAGCCTCACTGAGCCCACCGGAGCTAGACTCTGTGCTTCTCTGGACGTCTTTGTGGCTCTGTGCTCACCACTCCCCTGAATTTTAGCCCTCCCTGTGGAACCCAGCCCGGTGCCACCTCTACTCTGCAGCCTTCCTGGATTGCTCCAGGGCAGCGTGGCTCTCCCCAGCAGCCTGCCACGAAGTGCCTGAGTCAGACAGGTCCATCTAATCTGGCCTTGGAGCCTGAGCTCCTCCAGGGCAGGAAGAGGAGTTTCTCCTTGTCTGAGGCCTCCACAGCTCCCAGCCTGGGACCTGGCCCCCCATGGCCATTCTTCAGTTGCTTCTCTTTGAAGGTCTTTGTGACCTCCCCAAGCTCCTGGGGTACCTTGGTAAGATGCTGGAATGCACGTGTCCAAAACAGGCCCCACTGGCATCTCCTAACCTGCACACCTGCCTGTCTTGGCACTGGGGTGTCTCCTGACCCCCCTTGCCTCTTCCCCACCCTCCAGGTAACCCAGGCCCAGAACCCGGGGGTCCATAGGACATGCAGGCACTCACAGGAGCTTCCTTATGGCCAGACCCCTCTCCCAGTGGAGGGGAGCCCGTGAGCACATGTGCATATACACAGACTTACATGCACACACGTGCACACAGCTTCAGCACCTCCATCCAGGGCGGCCCTGGCTCAGCCAGCCTCCTCCTCCTCCCCTCCTGGACCCCCCACAGAACCTCAGCCTAGGCGGGAGGAGTGGAGCATGGAGGAAGGGAGATCACACCAGGAGAGGGCCCCCCATTTCCCTTGTTTGCATTGGGAACCAGGACCCCAGAGGTGAGGATGCACCTGACACTCACGTTCAGGGTCAGTGCCGATGACAGCTGGGACCCAAGCACCAGCCTGGCCTCCCGTGGCCCTGCCCAGCCTCCTGGCTCCCTCACGGCTCCAAGGCCCCTCTCTGCCCGGAATGTTCCAACAGTGAAAGCAGAAATGCAGGCAGGCAGGCAGCAAGGGGAAGAACAGGAGTGGGCAATGGAGCCAGGCAATTCTGGACAGATACAAGGGGGATTTCTGTCCTGGAGCATCCACGTGGGGTCCTGCCGGGCATTCCAACCCCAAAGGCAGGCTTTCCAGAGACCCCAAGCTGGGAGGAGGGGGCCTGAGGCCAGCCAGCCATGCTACCTGGAGGGCCCCCCAGGACTCCCCACTCTCTCAGCACAGCCACACTTGACACAATTCTTCCAGCTGAACACAGGAATGTTCTGGGCTGTGGAAATCCAGGCATTCCTGGATTCTAGGGGTCAGACACATGGAAACTTTATGCAGTTTCCAAACTACCAACATCCTTAAAATTCCAAAATGCCTTCATTTGGATCCCAAACATCAACTAACACACACACAGCCCCTCCTCTCACCCTGAGCCAAGCCAGCCTCTTGCTGGAATAACCCAATTCCTGAGAATTTCTTTCCCCAGGGCCTGAGTTGGAGTTGGTCCAGAGAGAACAAGGGCTCAGCAAGAGGGAGGTGGCAGAGCTGTGCAGGCCGCCCAGCCCTGGGTGGGAACCCTCGGCTCTAGGGGGCAGGGGTGTAGGTCCTAACCCAGCCTGGATTCCTCTTCTGCACACACGCTGCTTCCTTCCTTTGCTGCCCCAGCTGCCTCCCAGCTCCATGCCCACCTGCTGCAGGGAGGGAGGCTATGGGATGGGGGTGGGTGGAGGGTGGGGTGGGATGGAGGGCCTCCTTCGGGTGGCCTCACCCAGCATTCCCTGGGAACCTCCCTCCTTCCAGGCCTGCAGCCATGTGGTTTGGTCTTGCTGACCCCACCTGCTTCCCGGCCCCAGATGTGGGCACAGGGTGGGTCTGGGCAGCTGGAGCTCATTCCCCACTACAAGGATGCAGTGAGGACACAGTGAGGGCTGCACAGGCCACAGCATCTCCCCCACCTGGGCAGGTGAGTGACCATCCAGCTCTCACGGGAATCCAGGGAGAGGCATGGAGGTTAGGGCCTTGGGGTCCAAATTCACCCCAGCGTGAGGATATTGACAAGTGGGCACAGTCTGGGGAGTCCTGTGTGGATTTCAGTTCAATTGGGGAGAAATCCACCCCACAACGAACATCTCCAAGACATGAAACAGAACTTTCACAACCATGATAGCCACAGTGGTTGTGTCCTTTACTCAGCCCAAAAGCAATGCAGCACCTCACTCAGCCAACAGCAATCTCTGGGCCCTCCCTGTCTCATATGCTGACCGTTGCATGAGGCAAAATGCCTGCAAGGAACGTAATTCAGATGCAAACCTGATTTGGGGAGCAAAGCCCATCCAGCCCTTCTCAATCTAGGGAGAACAATGATGCAGCAAGACAGAACTTCTTCAAGATTTACGCCCTTAAAGCACCTGGCTTCCTTCACTGTGAGGCTTCGAGACCTCCCTCCACATTGATCTGTGCCCCAAAGATCCAGGAGGAAGCAGCTGAGAAAACCCACAAGTCTTCAAAGACTTACAGGAGGAAATCAGTGCGGGATCTGACCCGGGTTTCAGCAGAGGCGCAGCCAGCCAGCTCTTGCTACCCAACTTGGGTCTTTTGTTTTCCTTTTTTACTTAGGTAGAACCAAATCCTGTATGTTAGGTGAGTTTCTACACACACACACACACACACACACACACACACACACACACACACGTAAGCACTGCCCAGCTCAGCACACAGCACCCCAGCACCTGGCAGACTCCCTGGGGCCTCTCCCAGCAGCAGCAGCTCAGAGCATAACTGCTGTTCTAATTTCTGTCCCCCTAAGTTTTTCCCCATCTGTTTGAACTTCATATAAACAGAGTCACACAGCATGTGTCCTTGTGTTTTCCACAGTATGTCTGTGAGATTCCTCCATGTTCTATTAGTGGTTCTTTTCCACTGCAGTAGAGTAGGCTGTTGTATGAATCCTCCACTTTTTATCCATTCTACCATTGACGGGCACTGGGGTAGTTCCCAGTTTGGGGTGATTCTGAGTGAAACGGCTGCCGGCACTGCTGTTAGCTGTCTTTCGGTGGGCATAAGCATTGGGTGCACCCAGGGGTGAGCTGCTGAGCCATGGGGTGTAGCTGTGTTTGGAGTTAGGAGATGCTGCCAACACTTTCCTGCAGTAGTTCCGCCAGGTCACACCCCCGCCGGCAACGTGCGCACGTCCCAGCTGTCGCACTTCCTTGTCAGCACTCGGTGTTTCGGGCTTTTCGCTGGGGTCGTTCTGGGGAGTTGCTTGGAATGTGGATCTTGGACACTGGTTGTAGGAGCTGGTCCTGCAACTGAGAAATTAAGAACTAACAAATAATTATGATTACTGATTCATTACATAGAAGCTCTTCTTACTTGCTACTGTATCAGAATAGCTGGAAGGAAATACCTGAAATGACTGAACTGTAACCCAGCTGCCTTGATCGTTGGTAGTGCCTGTATAACCGCATCATCTTTACCTTGGGATTGTAAAAACCTTGTGACTGACTCCATTTGTACCCCCCAATCCTATTTTTTGACTTTAGAGTCTTATGATCACTAGACAGCCCCTGATGTTTGTGAAAGAACTTGAGCCAGCCTGGAACTAACCCACCCTAATTCCTAAACTATCGTGTTAGAGAAAGCTGGATCTAACCAAGACTGGCACACCTCACATGCACAGTAGTTTAAACTTTAACTTGTAAGTGAGTGATACCTCATTATAGTACTAAAAATCATGCCCATCATCATATTAAGGCCGCCCTTTTTTACATATGTTTTGTGACTAAGCTTGTAATCAATCTGGGCAGCTCAATAATGAGATCTTATCTAATTATGTCACCTGGAGCCACTGTGCTTATTATCCTAAAACCTGCCCATCTTTTGATACTATAAAATGATCAGAGCTTCTATAGTTCAGGGAGACATGTTCTTGGACAGTGGGCCATCTGCTCTCCTGCTTTGCACCTAGCAATAAACCCTCTTTGAAACCCTGTTGTCTCAGGAATTGGTCATTTGAGTGCATTGGGCAGAGAACCCACCACTTTTGGTCGGTCTCAGTTCTACAAGATCTGCAGGGAGGCAGCTGTCTCTTCAACACTGGGGCTGTGGCAGAGCGGATACATCAGCCTGAGATGGTGCAGGGCTTGGGGCCGGGCTTCAAGGAGGCGCTCGTCTTGTTATGGGGTGCATGGGTTAGTGCTGATGTAAAAATGAAAGGGGAGAAAATCCACCTGCCGGCTTTTTAGTCTTTGATTTATTCATTCAACAAATATTTATCGAGTACCTGCAAGCCTATGGGATTCAACTGCAAACAGAAGAGAAGAAAATCCCTCCCTTCCTGGAGCTCACATTCTAGTCAAGGGGGCAGACAATCAATATGATTTAAAAGTATTTCATACTCTCATCTCTCTAGAAGATTCTCAACAGAGGAGTTCCCCTATTTGGAAACACTCGGGGCTACCCCTTGTTGGTTCTGCTCTGCTGGTATGATCTGTCATCTGTTTCCTGAAAAGATTATCTTGACACTCTTCCCCTTAATACAGATCCCATCAGTTGTGGCAGGGAGAGTATATAATAAAATATATTAAAGGGTAAAAAATACTGTGGAGAATAAGTGAGCTGATACGGGGGATGGTGAGTGCTGGTGGCCACAATTTCAGATGGGTGGCCAGGCAAAGTTTCACTGAAAAAGTGAGTTTGAGTTAAGACCTGAAGGAAATGAGGCAGAGCGCTGTGCAGATGTTTGTAGAAAGAACATTCAAGGCCAGAGAAGCAATAAGTGAAAATGCCCTGGGGTGGGAATGTTCCAGGCAGTCAGGGAGCATGGATGAGGCAGGGTGGCTGGGGCAGAGTGAGTGAAGGGGAGGGTGGCAGGAGACAAGATCAGAGAGGTGCAGGGGCCAGCAAATGTGCTGGGTCCTATAAGCATTGTAAGGTCTTGGGCTTTTCCTTGGAGTGAGACGGGAGCCATGGGGGATGTTTCTGACTCAGCTGTTAAGGGAGTCACCAGCTGCAGTGGTGAAGCTGACAACAGTGGGTGGTGAGGGCAGTGGGGAGACCCCTGAGGAGGCCACTACAGTATTTGGGGTTGGAGATGATGATGGCTTGGACTGGGGTGGTAGCCGTGGAGGGGTGAGAAGAGATTCAATTGTGGGTGCCCTTGAAGGCAGAGCCAACAGAAAGTGCTAAGGGATTGCACATGAGAGGAAGGAGTCAAAGCAACTGGAAGCATGGAGCTCTGGTTTCTGAGATGCAGAAGGCAGAAGGAGAAGCCATAATTTTTGTTTGTTTATGTTGGTGTTTGGAGGAATGGGGGTGACGGAGATCAGGAAGTCACTTTTGGGGTATAAAGTTGGCGATTCTGAATAGACGTGGAGATACCGAGTGGGCAGTTGTGCATGAGGGACCGGAATTGAGAAGTCTGGGCTGGACATACACTTTCATGAGTCCCCAGAGAGTGGGCAGCTGGATGTGATCCCCAGTGGAGAGCCTGTGGAGAGAAGGGGTCCAGGAGCGAGCCTGGGACACTCCGGGGTCTGCCGGCTGGGGAGATGGGGTGGGAGTAGCAGAGGAGGTGGAGGAGCAGCCCCTTCCCTCCCTGGGAGGAAGACCAGGGAGGGGTCCTGGGGGCACACGGCTGAGTGAGGAGGGTGTGCTCACCTGCACCTGAGGTCAGGACTGGGGTTAGCAGCTTGGAGGTGAGCGGTGACCCTGACAAGACATCTATTAGTGGAGTGCTAGGAGCACATACCTGCTGGGAAAGGACCGCAGAGAACTGGAGGCAACAGCGAGTGGAGAAAACTCACCTGAGGAAGTCTACTGCAAAAGGGAAATAGATACAGGATGGGGGCCAGAGCGAGGCATAGAGCCAAAGAGAGGTATTTAAAAAAAAACAAAACATTTTATTGAAACATCATTCACATACAATAAATGTGACCCCTTCACAGTGTACAATTCAATGGCTTTTTAGTATATTCACAAGTTTGTGCATCCATCACCCTTATCTAGTTTCAGAGCATTTACATTACCCCAGAAAGAAACATTGTACCCACAAATAATCACTTCCCATTCCTCTTTCAACCCAGCCCCTGGCAACTGTTAATTGCCTATTCTGGACATTTCATATGAGTGGAATTGTGCAATAGGTGGCCATTTGTGACTGGCTTCTCTCACTAAGCATAATGATCCCAAGTTTCAATCATGTCATCATATGTATCAGAATGTCATTCCTTTTATATGGCCCAGTAACATTCCATTATGTGGATATGCCACATTTGCTTATCCACTGATGGACATTTGAGTTGTTTCTGTGTTTTAGATATTATGAATAATGCTGCTGTGAACATTCAAATATGGGTTTTCTTGTGAACTTATGCCTTCACCTCTCTTGGTTGTGTACCTAGAAGTGGAATTGTTGGGCCATATGGTAACTCGATGTTACATTTTGAGGAACTGCCAGACTGTTTTCCAAAATGGAGGTACCATTTTAAATTTCCCCCAGCACTGGATGAGGGGTTCCAATTTCTCCACATCCTAGTCAACACTTGCTATTGTTTGTCTTTTTTATGTTTGCCATCTTTGTAGGGGTGAAGTGGCATCCTATCTTGGTTTAGATTTGCATTTTCCTAATGGCTAATGGAATTGGGCACATTTTCATGTGTTTATTGGCCATACATATAACTTCTTGAAGAAATGTCTTTTCAAACCTTTGCCCATTTTTAAACTGGGTTATTTGTCTTTTTATCATTGAGTCATAAGACTTCTTTATATATTATGGATATTAGCCCCTTATCAGATATATAGTTGCTATTATTGCCTTTCAATCTGTTCTGGCTTGCTAATGCTGTCATTATGCAAAATATCAGAAATGGATTGGCTTTTATAAAGGGGATTTATTAGGTCACAAATTTATGGTTCTAAGGCCATAAAAGTGTCCAAACTAAGGCATCAAGAAGGGGATACCTTCACTCAAGGATGGCTGATGGCATCCAGAACACCTCTGTCCACTGGGAAGGCACGTGGCTGGTGTCTGCTGGTCCTTTGCTCCTGGGTTGTGATTCAAAATGGCTTTCTCCAAAATATCTCTGGGCTTCTCTCTTTGCTCCTCTCTCTCAGCTCCTACACATCGTTGCTTCCTTCTCCATGGCATTTCTCTCTAAGCATCTAGGGTCCTCTCTTAGCTTCTCTGGGCAAACTCGGGGCTTCATCTCTTAGCTTAGCACCTCCAAACGTCCTTCTGTCTGCATCTGCAAGCATCTCTGAATGTCAGCATCTGTGTTGTCTCTTGAGCTCTCTTAAGTAGTCCAGTGAACTAATCAAGATCCACCCTGAATGGGTGGGGCCATGCATCCAGGGAAATAATCTAATCAAAAGGTCTCACCCACAGCTGGGTGCACCACATCTCCATGGATACACTCAAGCAACAGTTTCCACCCTAATCAACAGACTAATAAGTCTGTCCCCACAAGCTTGCATTAGAATATGGCTTTTCTGGGGGTCATAAATATCCAAACTGGCACACAATCCACGGGTTATTTGTTCACTCTCTTGATGGTATCCTTTGAAGCATAAAAGTTCTTAATTTTGATGAAGTTCCCATCTATTTGTTTTTTCTTTTGTCACTCATGTTTTTGGTGTCATGTCTAAGAAATCACTGCCTAATCCAAGGTCCCAAAGATTTATGTCTATGTTTTCTTTGAAGAGTTTTATAATTTTAGGTCTTACATTTAAGTCTTTGATCCATTTTGATTTAATTTTTGTGTATGGTGTGAGGACCAACTTCTTTTTTTTTTTATTTTTGGCATGTGGTTAGTCAGTTATCCCAGAACCATTTATTGAAAAGGCTATTCTTTCCCCATTAGATTGTCCTGGTACCCTTGATGACATTTTGTTGCTTTTAATATGAGAGAAGTAACGCACATGTGCACACTGAAGGGACAGACCCTATTAGAGGCGGAAATGGTGATGACATGAAAGAGGAGAATGGCTGGGACAGTGTACTTGGGTGGAAGGGAAGGATGGGATCCAGTGCCCAGCAAAGGGGTTGGCATTAGTCAGGAGCAACGCCAGTTCAGGGGGAAAGACGGGGTACATGGGCACAGATGCAGGCTGTGAGTGTTCTCTTCTGATTACTTCCCTTTGCTCAGTGAAACAAGTAGCCAGGTCACCTCTGGAACGAGAAGACAGGGGAGAAAGGGCTGGAAGCCTGAGGAGAGAAGAGGCTAGTGGGAGACGGAGAGGACGAGGAAAGTGCAGGACAATTGCTGGCAGCATGTGCAGGCCCGTCTGGGCATGCTGGTTATACGCCAGGAGGGAGGCCACTGATGGGCTCAGATGTCCTTCTCCAGCTGCGTGCAGCAAGGCAGGGGCAGGTGGGTGGGGTGGAGATGTGGGGGTGCCGTCCTCCAGGACCCCGTGGCGGGCACCTGTGCCTGGGACAGAAGGGGAACATTGGTTCTTAGTGGCTGCAGCAAGCGATACTCTCCCTGGGGATCACAGGTTCCTCTGGGTCTTTGCCCACACACAGGCCACCGTGCAGTCTCAGGGCTGGGGCAAAACGCCCCCACCCTCTAATCTGGTTAGAGACCACGGACCGGAGAGTCACTAGTTAGCCTCCAGGGAACAATCAGTGGCTCGCGGTATCATCACAGAGTTGTGCGTTCATCACCATGATCGATTTTAGAACATTTTCATTACTCCAGAAAAAGAAATAGATAGTAAACTGAAAACATCCCATACCCCCTAGCCCGTATCCCCCAAGCTGTTCATTTTTACATCCTCTTTGTGTACCATATGGAGTTGTAATGCCCACTGTAGTAGCCACTGCCCATTTGCGGGTCAGGATTGAGAAAAAAAGAAGTAAAACATCTTATTAATAATTGTTATATTGATTACGTGATGGAATGATCATATTTGGGACCTATGGATTTAGAGTACATTACAGAACTAATCTCCTCTGTTTCTGTTTGTTTTTTTCAGTGTGGCCACTAGACAGTTTTAAATTACCTACGTGGCCTCTAGTTTTTTAAATGCAGTTTTACTGAGCTACATTCCCACAGTGTACAACCTGCGGCTTGCACTGTGGACTGTGTTGCGTCTCCTTCGGAGAGCGCTGGGGTAGAGCCCAGCTGCCCTGCCCTGGTCGATGGGATAAAGTGGGGCACATGGGCCGCCCATCTGGGGTTGGCCCCTGGAACTTAACATTGCCACGGGGCACGCCTCTGAGGCAGTCAGAGTCCAGCGTGAGGACATGGGCTTGAGCACTCCCCGGGGGCAGCTCCTGGATGCTGGGGACCCAGGGTCCCCACACGTCTCTCTGGGCTGGTCCTCGCTGGGTCAGATGACTGCCTGACACTGGGATTAGGGCCACATGAATACTGCACATTTCTAAACCCTAGAACCCCCTTAGGTCCCAGACGCTTCCATTGTGGCTGCCGCTCGGCACTCCCTGAGCCAGGCACTCAGGTGCAAACCCGGGGAACCACCAGCACTGTTTACAATGTGCCCTTCTCTTTCTTTTTTTTTGGCCCTCAAGTGCACAAATATGAATTTGTGTGTTGGGAAATCCATTGAATTTCATATACCCCTCCCCATTTACTATTTATTAAAAATGCCTCTTAGTGTTACCCACATACATAGTGTAACTATTTCCCTGATTTCAATATTAGAATTGTTTCCCTCTCTTTTTTATTATAAACAGTAATATTATGAATATTTTTATTTCTTCCATTTGAATTATTTTATTGGAATATTTTTCCTGAAGTGATCTTTATTTGCTGGAAAGCATACACAGCTTTACAGTTTCTGTGACTTTTTTCCCCAGTCCCTCTCCCCCAGTGGTGTGGCGCGTGCATATGTAGACACAGCTGTGGGTCATATGATGATACACGGCTGTGCGGTAACTATAACCGTCTTCCCAAGCCCTGCCGGCTCAGTTTGTTCATTTGTCTCATTTCTTGCTAATTAATTGGTAGGTAACGGATACTACCCAGATATCTTCCTTGCATTTGCTTAATTGCTAATGCGAATGAGTAAATTCCTTCTTTATAACCCACAAAAATAGAATAGATAGCCACCACTTCGACATTGGGGGTAAAAGGCACCTTTCAGCCCCCCCGCCCCCGCTAGGATTTGGGGGTTCGCCTAGCCGATCCCAAGGCCATGCCTGCGCCCGCCTCGTGGCCCACCATCATCTTAATGTTCCAACAAGCCTCCTCCGGCCGATGAAGCCATGTCCCTCCTCGGAACCGGCTGAGAACACGCCGACTTTCCCCTTCCCTGCGCGGGGAAGCCCGGCACCCTTCACGGCCGCGCGGCTCGCTGGGCACTGGGAGACGCCCCGGTTCATCGTCAGCGGCGGCAGCGCACGCGGCTGATGTTCTGTTCGGGGCTAAGGAAACCTCCAGAGAGCCTCAGCCCCCAGGCCGGGACTTCCCGGGCCACACCCCGGCCGGGCCCCGACCGGGCAGCGCCTCCCCACGGCCACCCGAGAGCCGAGAGCGCGGCTCCTCCGCAGCCGCGGCGCCGGCCGCCCACCCCGTCACGGCGCGCCAGGGCGCACCAGGGCGCACCACGGCGCACAGCCGGAAAAACCCAGAAACGTAAAACAGTTCATGTTAGCTGAGAATACACCGTCTGCCGGAGAAAAACCTCTCTGGGGGCTGCCACGTCAACGCCCGAAGCAGGTGAATGACCGGCCCGGAGCGATGGTTTCTTCTTACAATTACTGGGTCCCCCCACCAAGGCCTCCTCCTCCGCTGCCTCCTCACCCTGCTGGCAGCTGGCGCCGGGGTGATGCGGGTGTGGGTGAAGCGGGTAAGACCCGCGCAGCTGGAACTGCCACCGGCCCCCCGCGCCCAGGCGCTCCTCACCCCGGGGAACGCCGCTCTCCGTGCGCCAGGGCCGGGGGCTCCCCGCACTGGCGGCTCCAGGGGGTCACAGATAAGAGGAGGGGACAGCTGGGCCCAGGCCAGTCAACAGGCAAAAGCCGGTGCAACCTCACTAGTGGCCCCGAGAAAAATGGATCAAATCAAGGTGCCGCAGCCATCACCCGGGGAATTCAGGGTTTAAGAATCCCCGATCGCATTTGCTGCTGCGGGTGCAGAGAGGTGGCCTGTGGGTGGGGCAGCAGCGATGGAATGGGACAGCCTCCTAAGTGCCACCCGGCAGTTCCACTATGAGGAATCCACCCTCGAGACCTAATCCAAAATGCCAGCAAGGTGTTGACACCAACACTTCCACTGCCGCTTACAGTGGCAAAAATCTGCGCAAGGAAACAGCACGAGGGATAGGGTAAGGACCCGGCGATGTTGTGCAGCCATTATGAATGTTCATGGAGAGTTTTAAATTACATAAAAAGTGTTATTTAATGTTAACTGATAAAAGTATTCAAAGAGGTATATGCAAATATATTAGAAATAGACATACACAGCATAAAGAGGTTCGTGAGAAATACACCAGATTTGTTAACAGTGATTTCCTGTGTGGTGGCATTTGTAGTGATTTTTATTTCATTACACTTTTCTAAGTTTTCAGCAATAAACACTGACCAATAAAATGAAATAACATGTTTTCAAAGACACTTTTAAAATACGGTTTAAAGAATGCACAAGAAATTGGTAACTGGCTGCATCCGGGGAGGGGCCTGGGGCCAGCGCAAGGGGAAGGCTTTCTTTTCCATCTGTACCCTCTGCTACCCTTTAAATTGTGGACTAGGCAGGTATGACATTCAAAAATGAAGACTTTTAAAAGATACAAAAAATGTAAATCATTAAACCAGAGGAGCTCAGAGGAGACACTGATCAGAAAAATCTGAGAGAAAAGACAGGAAAACAGCTTTTAGCTCCTGGGAGACAGAACTCAAGCTCTGGGCAGCCCTCTTGGCCCAAGGCCCACCACACAGCACCCCAGGATCTGCTAGTGGGGGTGTCTGTGCTCTGCCAGGCCTGCTTCCTCAGACAGAGCTCGTCGGCAGTGACCATGTTCTCCCTGGACTGCTTCCCCAGGGGTGGGCTTCCGAGGACACTGGTGCAGGGCTTCTGCTGTGACCCCCCAGGCCCTGGCCCCCAGTGATGAGTGGGTGGGACCTGCTCACCTAACTTAAGGGACTCCCTAATAGCTCGGCTTTTTCTAGGCAGATCAGTTATAAGCAATTTCTGAGTTTGGCATGTTTTGCAAAATGAAAAAGTATACCCAACTTTGAAGCACAGAACCAAAAATCTCTATTCTGGATTCATTCTCATGCTATCCACAAAGGGATGTTCTTACCTCTACACTAAAAAGAGAACTTTTGAGACTACTGAAGTTACAAAAATGGGGGAGTGGGGATCATTCAGTGATTTTAGGTCTGCGTTTCTGGGAAAGCACGAGGGGCTCAGTTGGCAGGACGTGCAGAAAGGAGCCACACTCACCCCTCTTGGTTTTCAGACAGCCCCTGCCCCACCTGCACCAGCAGCACCCAGAGGCTTCGTTACCCCAGGACTGTGGCCTGGGCTGCGTTCCCCACTCCAGCCCCCTGGGTCCTGATGCACCCTGGACGTTTCTGAATCCGCATGGAGGTGCCAGGCTCAGGAGCACCCCTCTAAGCAGAAGTGCCTCCTCCCCACCTCCAGGGAGGCTGACAGCGCCACCAGCCAGGGGAGAGAGCCCAGTCCCAGCACTGACTCAGGAGGCTGGCACCCACTGGGTGGGTTGCTGTTGCCCTGTGCCTGCACAGGAAGGCAGAGGGTGCTGGGATCGGGGGAGCTTTCTGTAATTCTTTAGAGCCACCACCACTGGCACCTTCCATTTGGCTCTGCATGAAAGATCTCCAAGCGCTACAGCAGCCTTTTGTGCTTTACACAACATATGTGGGGAAGGATAGTTCTGGGGAAAAAAATTTATTGTAACTGACAACACATAGTCAAGTTGTGACTCTGAAAGCAAAGTGAACACATCCATAGGGAACTTTAAGGTTGGAAACATTTCTTAGCCTTCAGAATGAGCAACAATTTTTACTGAGAATATTTAATTTCAAAATCAGAACTCAAGAAGTACCATGATGTTTCAGCTGGGGAAAGCGAGACCCTGGGAGTGGGAGAGCCGAGGCGTGCAGACAGTGGGTTGGGGTCTGTGGCCTCACTGTCAGGCTCCCCACGCCCCTCTGTGCCCCTCCTTGCAGCCACTCAGAAGTCTCTGGGTGGGGAAGGGGCACGCTCAGGAGGTAAACATGATTCCAGCATGGGAGAGGTCTGGGGCTGAGTCCCCAGGGCCCGAGCGGGGCCAGTCCTGCCACGGCTGCTCGGAACAGCAATCATCTTTCCAAGAGGAGAAGGGCCAGCTGGCAGGGAGGCAAGGACACAGCCAGAAAGCCAGCTGAGCTGATGACAAGACCCCAGACCCCAGGGAGCAGGACGTCCACAGCAGGCAAACCTCTACTTCTCACCAGCTTCAAGCTCGGAGGACCACAGGTGTGCCAGGCCACAAAAGCATGACTTTTCTTAAATAATTTCCAGAATGTGATATGGCACAGCAGGGCTGTCTCCAGTAGGAGAGTTCATTCCAGCTGAAGGGAATACACTGGCTATGTGTCCACTTCTCAGGGGGTCACTCGGCCCCTTCCCCACCCTTGGCCGCGAATCATCTACGTGAAACCCCCACGGCCCGGAAGGAGCGGCCTAGTCGTCGTACTGGATTTCCGCCTGGAGCTCCTTGGTGATGTAGCTCACCAGCATCGCCAGCAGCCGCTGCTGCAGGGCCTCACTGCCCATGACCAGGGCAGTCAGCTGCACGGCATCTGTCCACTCCAGGTGCCTGACGATGGCCACGGCCTCGTTGAAGAGCTTCTGCTGCTCAGCAGGGGGCAGCTCCATTATGATCTGAGGAACTGCCCTAAACCGTCCACTCGTCATCCAGGCACCCAACAGACCCCCGATGGCTCCCCCTGGAAAACAAGGAAGGGTCCAATTAGCCGGGCCTTATTCATAGCGATGGCCTCGGGTTCTCGCCGAGCGCACATCCACCGTATGACAAGTGTGCCCGTTCACAAGTTGGCCAGTCAGGGCCCCGCGTCCTGCTGCCCACCAGGCAGCACAGAGGGCAAAGGTTTATGCGATCCTTGGTCCATCTGGCTCAGTTAATTGACACCCTAGCATGCCCTTTCCTAAGCAAAGTGATGCAGAGACCGTCCACAACTCAGAGCTGCACAATTAAATTCCTCTTCATGGGCTGAAGAAAGTTCCCAAGTTTCCCATAAAAATCTCACAAAGAGGGGACTGGGAAGCAAATGCATTTTCAGGGAGAAGTGGCTCAGCAGTGGGTGTCCTCCTCTCGGTGGGGGGCTAATAATACTTCTTGTGTCTGAACTTCGGGCATTTCCAGTACATTTACGTGGTTTCAAGGACCCTCCAAAGCTGTATGATAAGGAACACATCTAATTTATTCAACTATTTCTCTGTTATCATTAAAAGGATACAAATGCTATTTTTATATTTAAATTTATTGACAAAGTTAAGGCATGCTAACTTAACTTTCATCAATGCAAAGCCCTACCCTACTGGACTGGGCCCCAGGGAGGTGCAGGAAGGCACCCTAGGGCAGGGGTTTCAAGCTCAGAGCCCTTCAGGTGGCAGAAAAGGGTGAAGTGGGCTGAGCAGGCCGGTGGTGACCGGACACCTGGGCGTCTGTCTAAAGGGGAGGCCGTGACTTCATGCCTCCCAGGTGCTACCATGTGGATCAGCACAGACTAGTTGGAAAATCACATTTTTATCTTTATGTTATTGCACAATTTTTAGATATTGGGGATTAGAAATTTAAAGATGCAGCCAGGCTGGATTTAGTGACTCAGTTCCAAAGAACAAGCATTAGGGATGGGGGGTGGGGGAGAGGAAAGGAACTTTCTGGTAGAGAAACATGGCAAGTTGGCCCCTACCCAAGCAGTGGAGGTCAACAGCAGTGGTGATGACAGGTGGGTGCCATTTGCCCCCAAATGATGCAAAGAGAAGGGCACTCGCCTCTGGGTCTTCTTCCCAGTAACCCAGAACCCCAGTCTGATCATGAGAAAAACGTCAGACAAGCCCAAATTGAGGGACAGTCTATAAAACCCCTACCAGTACCCCTCAGAACTGTCAAGGACGTGACAAACAAGGGAAGTCTGAGAAGCTGTCCCAGCCCAGAGGCGACTAATGGAGACATGACGAGCACATGTGATACAGGATCCTGGTCTGGATCCTGGGTCAGAAAAGATGGTGAGTACAAAAATGGGGGGGCTCCAAATAAACCTAGAAGAAGGGTTAATGGCAACGTATCCATGTTGGTTAACATCAGGAGACACAAACCTGGATGCTGAGTATATGGGAATTCTCTCTACTATCTTTGCAGTTTTCCTGTACATCTAGTATTATTCCAAAATTAAAAGTTTATTTCAAAAAATGCTTCCCAGGCCAACGAGAACTGTTTGCAGGCTGGTTGAGCTGGTGGGCAGTAAAACCTGCCTCCCTCCTGCGCTGCCAGAAACCAGGGCAAGTCCCAGGTCCTGGAGGCTGAACCCTGCCCCTGGAGAGGGTTTTCCTCCTCTCCGACACAAAGGGACATTCTGGACAGGGAAAACCAGACAATTTATAAGTTTTCTAGAACTTTTCCCCATGATGCTTAGTAGGAGGAGGCGTGCGCCTCTGAATTAAACCTTTATGAGGACATGAATATTTGATTTGGAGAAATAGTTAATGCAAATGTTGCCAGCAACATCGACTGCTGAGTTACCAGCTCTTTGGAGAAGAGGAAATTCCTTTGTCTTCCGGGTGGAAGGATGCTCCCACTTGTGAGCAGGGGCTGGAAGCAGGGAAACCCCTGGGTCTCGTGGGTGGATATGCTGCTCTGTTCTTGCTTTCACTCAGTCTGAATAAAATCTGTGCTCTCCAAATGGCATCAGTGTGATAAAATTATGCAAGCCTCCCCTGAGCCATCAGATGGGGTTCAGGGCAAAGGCAGAGAACGTCTCTGAGGAAGAAGGAAATGGCCTTTGCTCCTTCCTTACTGGTTACTTCCTGGATAGTAAAGAAACTGAAGTCAAGATTACTAATCCAGAGTTTCAAAAGGGAAATACACAGATGCAAGGTCTGATGCCACCCAGATGTGTATTTCCCTCCCTGCAGCACAGCCTTAGCCTAATGAAACGTCCTTGAACATCAATCCTGCTACCAAAGGGGAAGAACAGAGCAAGACGGCCTCGCCAGTGAGGTGGGAGACAGAAGCCAGCCTCGGCCAAGGAGTGGTTCTCTCTCCAGCCTCTGTGGGAAGGCCAGTGGCCAGCTAGAAAGGATTTCCAGCAGGCTGTGGGCTCTCCGTGGCTCTCGGCTCCCCAGCACAGGCTGCCCAGCCCACGGCAGGCTCTCAGTCAATGTCTGCTGAGCCATTGGAGGATGCCGTGACACCGTGACAGCACCAGCCACCCTCTCCCAGGTCAGTCCAAATGGCAGCCAGGCCAGCTCTCTAACTCCGTCCCAGCCCACGGCTTCATCCAGCTCTGAGCTGATGGACCTTCCAAGGCCCAGTGCACAGGAATTCTTCCCACTCTAGCCCCCGGGAATGATGCCTTTCTGAAAATCAAGCTACACAGCCCTTTTTTAAATTAGCCAACGTCTTCATTCACTGCCAGGTGGTAGAGCAAGGGGGCCAGAGGTGGCCTCTCTAGCAGTAAAGGGCAGCTCTCTCATCAGTCCTGTTTTCTCTGCACTGGACTTTTGGCTTTCAGAATGGGGACGCTCGCTCTGCAGGAGCTGGTGTAAAACGGCCACACAGCGTCTGCTCACGGTTCCCTTCTGAAGCGCCATGTTATGAGGGGGGATGGTGGAGGTATTGGGAAATAAGGGAGGCGCAGGACACCCCAGTATCTTCAGACTCTAGCACACAAATGGGGGGAAGGGCAGGGCTGTTGCCCTGAGCTCCCACTTTGGGCTCCCAGCCTGGGGGCCCCGGGGTCCTCCAGGTCTGAGTGACACAGATCCCGTTTTCAGGAGCACCCCACACTGCTGAAACATGCACACAGGAGCCTGTGCTTTCTACAGAACAGATCTCACACACTCACACACAGGTCCAAGGCACGCCCAGGACACCCACGCAGCCGGCGGTCCCTGGAGGCACTCACCGATGGCTAGTCCTGGTGGGCCACCTACCAGGCCACCCACAAAGGCCACCGTCCCGGTCACCAGGGCACCCTTCCCAGAGTGCTTGACGGCTGCTTTCATCTTCCTCTCCGCAGAGATGGAGCAGAGAAGTTTCATGATGTCTTCCACCATGACAGGCATCTCGGCCTCCAAGGGAACATGTCAAAGGGAGAGTTTGAATGAACTCATGAGTATTTCCCCCCAAATGTTACTCTTCCTAGACCTTGGAGGAAAGGTCCCCATTTTCTATAGAGAATAGTAACCCTGCTATGTGCACGACAGAAAAGTATTTTGTCACAGAGAAAGCAGGGCAAGATTTGGTTAACAACCAAATAGAAACAGCAGAGGGGAGTAAAGGTCTCCCTGGCCCTCTGATTAGCTTCTGATTTATGACCAGATTCAGAAGCAGCTTCGTCCACGTGCTCCACCATTTCAACACAAGGGAGGCAAGGCTGACTTTTCTTGCATCAGCGGCCTTTTGACTGGCTCAGGCAATTCCCAGATGCACAAGGCCTAGCAGGGCTCAGGAAGGCCCAGGCCTTGTATCCTCTTTTGTGTGACAAGGCATCTGGGCTCACAGCGAGCCGAGGAAGGGGAAAGGGCAGGCTCTGGAACCTCACTGGCCTTGCTGGGAACTGACCTCAGTGTGAGCCCAAGTGTCGGATTCCTTGCTTCTAAGATGGGGATAAACCACATGCTGGTGGATTCTTATATGGTTTCCTAAGATGGATGTTGATACAATGACATAGAGAAAGCCCTGGGGGCCCCTCAGAGTTACCAAAAAAAAAAGAAAATCTGTGCCTTACTTCCTCTTTGAACGCCCTCTTGAATTTTCCTGCTAAGGCAGTTGTGCAAATAGCCAATCAAAACCCTAGTTCATTATGTTTGACCCAATACAAAATAAAGCCCACCTGCCCTAAACCTGCCCGTGAAAGACAGACAGACTCTCACCCAATCAGTAGGAGTCAAGCTAACTTCTCTTATTATGTCCATGAAATTCCTTCGCCCTCCCAGAAGCCTGAAGCTATTTCTGTTAATGCAAGTGAGCTGCTTCTTCACTGCAGCAAAAGGTGGGTGTCCTGAATAGAACGCTATGATCTGCACACTCGACCCTGATTGACCTTTGGACAATGGGAAGCACCTGCCATGGGTCTGGACCTCGGCAAACCCTCAATCCATGGTAGCTCTAGAGGAACTCTTCTGCTCCTCATACGCCCCACTGGCTTTTCAGAACTTACTCCGGAAAGTCCCTACATTTCTACACACGGGACAAGCAATGACAAGATGGCACCATAAGATGAAGTAACTGAACAACATAAATCAAAGAATGCTAGCAATAGAAAGACAGATGGGCAGATGGACCTTTAAACAATGACCTTCAGTACAACTCCTTTGCTATTTCTGTGAGGTCAGGAAACCGTTTGAAATTTTGCTATGTGGGCAGGGAAATGGCAGGCAGAGGCAAGGGTGAGAGAAGGGCAGGCCCCGCTGGGCCCAGGGTCTGGGTGGGAATGGGGGTCCCAAACACTGATGAGGCACGTGGGAAGAAAAGTCCAAGTGGGAAGGGGTTGAGGGTAATGCTGGGCCCACAGGCTTCTCAGCACCTTCCCTTGTCACCCACACTTCCCTTCCCCTTCAAGGCTGAGTCGTTCAAATAGTTGCTAAGCAAACTTGCCTGAAGACCTTTGGGGCAGGTCCTATTCCTCAGTATTTTTTGGTTTTAAGAGCTTTTTTGACTCAAGGATAATCCAGGAACTATGGAAGTCTCTAATGGACAACTGGTCTCCTAATATGAGAAGAAAATTTTGAGCCTTAGAACAAATATTTGGATCCACCATACGACCACAAACTCGGGTCTTCAGAACTTCTCTACAGTCCCAGGAGAGGTAAGAAGTATCTCGTGCTCCTGCCCCAGCACATCTCCCTGTTTTACACATTAGATCAGGGATCCTTCACCTGTGCCCAGGCGTCCCAGCAGGTCTTGCTAAATGCAGATTCTGAGGCAGCAGCAGGGGGGGGCTGAGATTCTGCATTTCCATCAAGCCCCAGGTGGGCTTCAGACCTGTCTGGGCAGCACGGCTCTAAGAGCCTGACCCAGTGTGTCTGGCATCTGTTATTCAGTCCTCCAAGTCAGAAGGCGCCAGTGGGGACCCCCAGGCACAGGTGTCTGGCCAGGTGGGGTGTGAGAGGCCTTGCGGGGGAGTCCAAGGGACTGGAGGAAAGCCCACGTCTGCCTGCACCTGCTCTGGATGTGCTGCACGCCCAAGTCCTTCCCCACCCTTTGCTCCCCAGCAGCGACTGCTTCCAGAGCAAGGAAGAGCCTCCCTGGAAGTCTGTTTCCAGGGCACCCACACACAAATGGACATGACAATAAATAACGTCATAGAACAGGAAAGGGACTCAAGCAACCCAGAAATGGAGGCCTGGAGGGCATGCCCTGATTTAAGTAGCCATGGTCCTGAAAAGCTACACAAAATGAGTTCTATTTCAAATACATATTAAGATAACCTAAGGATTAATTTTATGGTAAAACCTTTCAAAAAATAAAAGTCTGTAAAATATCTTATCACCTTCTAGTTTAACTCTGGTTGATACTCAGCTTTTCAGCTGTCACTTATGCAGGGAAAAGGGAGGTACAGCTCCTGTCTGGGGGAGGCCCCTCTGGAGGCTGCAGCAACGCCAAGACCCCTGAGCAGGCGAGGCTCGATTTGCAAGGCTGGCTTCCACACCATTGCACTCTTCCCCGGGCGCCACTCATAAAATCGGTTTGCTGCAGAATTATGGATCTGCACTCTTGAAAGAGTTTCTGCCCAGCAAGAAAACACATGGAAAAGAGGCAGGAAACACATATATACCCACTTCACCCTCCACTGTGTGTTATAAAAAACCCAGCTTCTGATCTACTCTAGAATGACTTTCAGTCAAAACCCACAGGGGCTAATGAGGCGTCATTGTGCAAATGCTACTTCCAACCTCCACTTAGCCCAGTGGGCCAGCGGCAAAACTTGAGCACGCTCTGTGGAACTGGGGGGCCTGCAGGTACAGGCTGTGGGGCCAGCCAGGGAGGAGGGGGCCAGCTCCAGCTGGGTTCCAACAGCCACACAACATGGGCAGAGGCAGTGTTAGGGCTGCGTCAATCCGAGGGAAAGCTGGTTTAATTTCCTTACAAAAATCATTTCAGATGTTGGAGCATCAATAGGCTTATCGTGGAAGAAAGTTTTATAACCCCACCTTCTGAGCCGTTGCTAAAAAGCTCAGCCTCCTGAATTTCAGCTTGCCAGACTGGGGGTGAAGCCGGTCCTGTTTCTCCTTACCCCACCCCAAGGCTGCCCTGGTCAGAAAGGTGGAGGTGGGGGGGGCATTTCGATAAGGGGGAGGCCTCAGAGGGTGGGAGTATCTCCCCACCCATCAGTGTCAAGCCTATTTCAGACTCTGATTTGTGCACAAAACAGGCCCTGGTCACAGGAAGCCCGTCTGCCAGCCCAGGGAGGCAAAAGCCAATGGGCAGCCCTGGTTTCCCCCGAGCACCCCGGCTGGGCTGCACGTTGCAGCAGGGTTTGGGGAAGGGACAGAGAACTAATTCCCCTGATAGCAGCCCTGGGCTGAGGGGACCAGACTGTGCGAGAAGACGGCGAGGGAGGCTTCAGAACAGAGCCCTGATCTGAAGGAATTAGGAGTCGGAGTGACCTCTCTCACCGGGACTCCTCAATACTTGCTGCTTTCAGGACACAATTTACAAAACTCCCCTGAGGGCTCCAGCTCTTGCCAACCTGTCTTCCCGCCTGTGTCTCGGTGCAAAGGTCGCAGCAGACACCACGGGACTAGCCCACAAAGTGGTGAATAAATCAGTTGTCAGTATTTTAAGATCGGTGACCGCACAGCGGCTGGGAGCCCGCGCCTGGGTGAAGCTTTCTGGGTTCAAATCCCGACTCTGCTGCTGACTTCTCACGTGACTCAGGTTCCGCGCGCCCCGGTGTCTTCATATGGAAAAGGAAGACACCCCCTTCCCCCCCGAACCTGAGGGTCAGGATCCCGGCAGGACCCCAAGTCGCTCCTGGCGGGGTGCCCCTCCCCTCCCCGGCCCCGCGCGTCCCCGGGCGCCCCTTCACTTACGGGGGAGGCGGGTCCTCCGCGCCTCTAATGTCGAAGGCCGGCTCCGCGCCACCGGGGAGACTGAAGCCCTTGGGCGCCCCGACCCGCCGCGCTCCCCGGCCCCGCCGTCCTACCTCGGCCAGCCCCGCCTGGCCCCGGCCCTCCCCGCGCGAAGGGCGCACAGGCCCGGGTCCCCGCGGCCACCGGCGTCTCCCGGCGCGCAGGCCCCGCCCTCCCGCCTTCCGGTTCGCGGCGCCGGGGCCTTCCGGGGCGGCACGGTCCCCGCCGCCACCCGGCCCAGACCCCGCAGGCCCGGGCCAGGACCCCTCCCAGGACCCCCTCTCAGGACCCCCCAGGACCCC